>JAOVVO010000419.1:0-72976 GCA_028564675.1 Onchocerca lupi | reverse complement strand
ATGTATATATATAATTTATATAAAAATTAATTTATTAATTTTACAAATCGTTTAGTGAAATTTTTTTGGTTTTTTAATAAAAAAAAAATGTTTATTGATTTCCTGGTATTAAAATTTTGCAGAAAAACAAATTTTTAAATGAATTCTTCCTTGCTTTTTTTTTTCGGTTTTCTACTTGATTTGAGACATAAAAAAAAAAAAAAAGGAAGAATGGATTACGGTATGAAATAGAAAACAAAAATAAAAAAAAAATGGAATTTCACCCGTACGCTTATTTATTCGAGCATCACGCGGGCCATCAACCGTAACCTTGATTGCTTTACCAACGATTGCTATCTGTGCCGGTTTTGTATCGATTGTAATCGTTAAATGAAAATGTTTTCCTGCAATTCTATTTTTCTTTTTTCTTTCTGTTTTTTGCCATTTTTTTAAAATTAACATTTAAAATTCGTTTCTTGCATTGAAAAAATTTTATTTAGAAAATGAAAAGAAAAACTGAAATTTTACTGCAATAAAAAAAATTTATGAACTGATTTTCTTTTTGTCTTTTTTAAATTAATATTTAAAATTATCTTTCCTATGAATAATTATATTTCAAGAATGCAAAAAAAAAGCCAAATTTTATAAAAGTGAAAAAAATTTTAAATTAATTTTAAAAAAAAAGTAAAAGAAAAAATTGCCTCTATACTTGTATTAAAAAAATAATGAGAGAGAGAGAGAGAGAGAAAGACATTTAAAATTTCTTTCCAACAAAAAATAAAAGAAAAAATTTAGAGATCTTTAAAATCTGCCGAAAAAATGTAAAAAAGAGAAGTAATCTTCTATTCACACATGAGAAAAAAATATAATTTAATTGTCTAAGGTGAAATGAAAATCATGATTTCAAATTGTTTTTTCATAATTATAATCGATGATTATTGAATAATAACAATAATTAAAAAAGAAAAGAAGAATGAAAAGCAAACCGAAATCTATCATTTAAATTATATGTGAAAGCAAAGTATTCGAATAATTAAGTTAGAAGAAACGTGAGGATTGAAGATGAAATCATTGCTTAGCAAATACTAATATAGCTATTAAAATATTTAGATAAATTAAAATTTAATTATTTGGCAAATAAAAGTAACCTAATCGAATCAATTGAAATCCAATGGCTTAAAAAACAAGAAAAAAATTGGCAAAAGTTACAAATGGATTTATGATTAATTAATTGGCAAATAAACTGCTAAGATATTAGCTAATGTTGCTCAATAAAATATAGAAATGAAAGTGTAATCCATTTGATAAATCGTAAGAGAAACGGGTTTCCGCACCCGGACACGGAGATAAATACTCATCGTGCGGGTTTAGCGTGATAACGCAAATAAACTCGGAAATATTGAGGAAAATTCGAGCCAGTGTTCGTTTTTCTGGTTAAGGGACGAAATTCCTGGAAACGGTTCAGCCAAATACAGGGACGTTGTTTTCGTAAAGAGCTACCGCTTTTTTTGTGTGTGTTTCGTGCGCTTTGTTCGATCCATGAAAATCCGAAGGAAGCTATTTGAACTTCAACTGCTGCTCATGTGGACCGCATAAATGTCGTGAAATGAATCGTAAACACTTCAGTGGCAATAAATAAGCTCAAGTTGTAATGATAACAATTATGAGTTACATCATAGACCGGTGAGAAGAGAAATAAATTAGTAAAAAGTTGATGGTAAGAAGAAAAAGATAGAATGTTTCGATTTCATTTTACTAAATTAAGTTGAAATTTGATTTCAAAATTTTCTGGGAAATTTGTACTTAATCAATTACAATTTTATAGATCTAGGAAATTTTGAAAAAAAAATTTTTTTACCATCTTTTTCTCTTTTTTTTTTTTTTACTAAGAAATTTAAACTAATCACTATTTTACAGATAAAGAAAGTTGATCAATAAAAACAGGAGGTATAATGGAATTTTTTTATTGCTATTAATTGTTTTGGCAATTATTTCTTATTTTATTTCTAAGAATTTCCCGATCTTAAGATACAGTCGAAATGCATACCAATTGCTTTTCTTTTTTCGATTTCATTTTTTTAAAAGAATTCCTCTTTTTTTCAAGGATAAAAATTGGAAAGAATGTTAAGAAATCAACAAATGATAACTGATTATTAATTCCTAGCTCCTCTTTGTATTTTTATTTAAATAATGAATAAATAATTATTGATTTCCAATTCTTTTCGTATTTTTATTTTTTTTCTTCGAAAATTTTTAATATTAACCGAATTGGATAAGAAATGCAATAATTAATAGCGTATTCATTAATGCCATATCTTATAATAATTATTTAAATCAATTAAAAAAATTTTACCTCGTCCACTTTTACCAACAAATCGTAGATCATTGAAACGAGCAACCTGTCCATTCATTTGTGCACGATTATTTCGTAAATCAGCGCAGCAATTTTCTTGATTTCCTGCTGCAACGGTAACAAGAGTTCCATCTGGTACCGGTTCAAATGCAAATACGGTAAATGGTAACGGTAATGATTTGTTGCTTCGCCAATGATTTGGTAATGCAGTGCAAATTACATTCGGACATCCTGTTGGTAATAATTTTGTTGTTGTTGTAATTGTTGCTAATGCTTCTTCAAGCGCAATTAATGTCTTCTCATAATCATTTGTATCCATTTTATTAACTGTAAATTTTTATAAATTAAAAAAGAAAAGAGAAAAAAAGTGATTAAATTAAATCAAAGCAAACATAATGATAAAATTCGGGATTTGCTATTGATCATTTTAGTAGGTCGTAGTTTTGATGATAACTTTGCAAAGTTATTATCCAAGATTTCCTATTGACCATTCTATCAAGTGATAATCTTGATGCCGAAAAATTTATTGAAATTTCGGAAAAATTATAAGAATAAAATTACATGTGTATACGGTACCTTTCAAAAAATGATAATTAATGATAGTGATATTTCTTAAGATCTTTTTTCACGTTAAAACAATAATGCATGGAGACATTTTCAAAAAAATTTTTCCCAATGAATTCTTGGAAAAATTATAACGAATGTAAAATTAAATAATTATAATGAAATAATAAAGTTTAGAAGATGATGAAATTGCTAATTTAAATTTTAATAAATAAAACAAAAAAACATATATATTACATATCAAGTGAATAATTGCACTGAAATGATAAATTTTAGAAGATATAAAATGATAAAATCATTAATTCAAATTTTAATTAGTAAATGAAATATATACCTATACACAAGTAAATGCCTATAATGATATATATTAACAAATTATAATATATTTTTAAGTTTACAAAACTATATATATAGATAAAATTACTAATTTAAATTTTGATTAATAAAATAAAATCTATAAATAATATTACATTGTGGGTAATAATGAGGAATTGGGTATGAGAAGGAATGAGGTGATTGATGGATTTAATGGGGAAGAAGTTTGAAGGATATGTTAGCATTTGATGGAAAATGAAGAAGATGAGTTAAATTGGTTTGGTAAAGTTTATTTGAAAATAGCCTCCAAAGAGATAAGTGAATGAATGATGAAATGAATTGATAGATAGATAGATGAATAGATGGGTGGTATTTCGGGGTTGGTTTGATTTGTTGGTTGATTGGAAAGCATCACTGGAACAACTGATTCAGATGGCATCAAAGATATCGATGAAAATTTTAAAAAGCATGAAATAAAAGGCGAGAAAAAAGGAGAGGAATGAGAGGAGAAAAAAAAAATAGATTGAAAAGATATTTGAGCGAAGAAATGAAAAACAACCGCAGCTGTTTGAGGTTTATAAAGGTACTAATCAACAATTTCATATTGATAACAAAATTGAAAGTAAAATTTAAATTTATTTTTCCAATTAAATCAACTTAAGAAAAAAAAAGAGAAAATTTTAGCAAATTTGCAAATTCGGCAAATTTGCTTCTCATATTTCATATACTATTTATGATAGATTTATTCTAATTTATTAGTATTCTAGTATTCTAATTTATTACTAAATAACTGCATTATTTATATATTTATATTGGATGCAATGTAAATTATGTAAAATTGTAATCTAAAAAAAAAAAAATGCGTCATTTTGCATGTTGCAGTTTGTATATCATGCATATTACTACAACAAGTTATAAACAAAGCACTGCCATGCATGTTGCAACAAATACAAACGCATTATCATGCAATTTGCAACAAGTAAAAATGGATTAACATGTATGATATAACAAATAAAAATGTGTTATTCCAGAATATTGGTACCAATATAACATCCCGCATAATGCAATCAATTATATAAATGCATGCATGCATACAAATTCATATAAACATTAATTATATATAATTAATATAATTAGAATTACAAAAAGAAAAAAAAAGTCTTCAATAAAAAGTATACCAAAGAGTTTTAAAACTTAAATGAGTGGTTTAATGCATCTTTTTTTAATGATTGTGTGCACACTATTTATAGCCTATCAAGGAACTCTTAAAAACCTAAAATGCTTCTTCTATTGATAAGAATTGATAAGGTTGGTTGTGGCTTATCAAATGGTGTAGAATTAAGCATAAGAAGGTGAGATTGGTAGTTGAAAACAAAAAAAAAAAAAAAGAAGGAGGAACAAACACGTTATTCTTAAAAAATATTAATGATATTGACAATATTACAAGCTCGGACTGGTATTGAAAATTTTGTCCTTTTTTTTTTTTTTTTTTAATTTCAACTCTCTTTAAAAATTTGTTTTTTTTTCCTTCTCTTCCTATCATTATTCTCAGTAAAATTCACCTTACTATCATTATCACTATTATTATTGCTTTTTTTGAATAACAAATGGTAATAATAAATAAGAATAAAAAATCAAGTTTTTAAATTATTTTTGATTTAAAATTCCTTAACAAATCAATCGTTTATTACCATAACTACTACTAATTCCAATGATAACTGCTACTATTGATATTCATTATTTCTCTTTTATCTCTCCCCCGCTTCGCTGTATCATCCCATCATTCCATTCTTATCTTGATATCAGTACTGGAAAAGGACAAATCTATTCATTTACATCGCATGTATTTTAGAGTTTTTGAAAATTCAAGAAACTATATATTTTTATAAAATTGAATTTTATGATAAAAAAAAGGATCGTAAATTCTGATTTAAGAAAAAAAATGAAAATTTAGAAATCAAGAGAAATATAAATACTGAAGATTAAGTAGAAATTGAATATTCTATATTTTTTCTGGAACTGATTAAAATTTTATTTCAGTTTTAAAACATAACAAATATGCCAATATATTTTGAAAAGAATTTAGTTAATAATAAAAATTGAGAAAATATGGAATGTTCAATTTAAAGGAGAAATTAAATATTCCATATTTTTTTTTTTGTTGAAATTTATTAAAATTTTTGTTTCAATTTCCAATTAAAAATTGAAGATTCATTTGCTATGATTTATTTATTGCTCAATTAAAATTTGAATGAACACAACAAAGCTTTTTTTTCTTCGAAATCGATAAAGACAAAAAAGAACTTTTTTTTCATCCTCATATTTATCTTCCAACAAAATCTTGTTGTCCTGAAAATGTGGCCACCGATTTTCTCTATTATTTCGTTTCTATCCGAATAAATTTGGGAAGAGAAAAGGGAAATCGAAGACTTCAGACTATGTGAAAGAAATAAAATGGTTTTGGATTCTGTGCGAGCAAAAAGTCAATCAGGATTGCGGAAAAGCGAAGAATTGATTCCGGATTTTGGGAAGAAAGTTTGATTTGTATTCATTTAAATTATTCATTCAAACAGTATACTAGAAAGACGAGCAGCTGATTCAGGAATCTGAAGAAATAAAGAGCTAGAGATAAAAAAGATTTTATTTAGAATTCTGGAGAAGCAAAGGATTAGATTCTAGAAAAATGAAAGCTTCATGCCGGATTTTAGTAAAACGAAAAGAACAGTTCATTTCGGATTCTAAGGAGTAAAGAATTGATTTAGGATTCTAGAAAAGAACGAGGCTGATTCCAGATTTTGAAAAGATAAAAGCTTGATTTCGAACTCTAGAAAGGCAAACAGCTGATTTAGATATCTGAAGTAACGAAGAATTGATTCCAGAAAGATGAAAGATTGATGCAGAACTCCGGAAAAGTGAAGATTGATTTCGGATTCTGGAAAGATGAAGAAATGATTCAACAATCAAAATTGGTAATAAGAAAGGAAGTGAGAAGCTTTTTTTCCCACTAATTAATTAAGTACTAAATTAGAAAGGTAACTGTAACAAAAGAAAAAAAATAATAAAGAAAATGATTTTCTAGTTGAATTTTCTAATATTTTCAACTTAAACAAAAGAAAAAATTAGCATCATTTGAACACAACCAAATTAATCTAAATAAGTAAAAATATAGAAAAATTGTGTTAAATCAAAAACTTGAAAAATTATTTAGCTGCACCGAAAAAAGAAAAAGGAAAAATTTCAATTAAAAAAGATACATAAAAAATAAATTCGAATAATTTGTCAATTAGTAAATATAGTATTATTTAATTAGTAAATATATTATTATATATTGTCGATAATTAAACAAATGTAGTTAAAATAATATAGCCAGCTAAAAACGAAACATTAATATCAAAAATAATATCATTTTTTCTAAAAAAATTTAATTTTGAAAAAAAAGATAAATCAATTTTCTTTTTTTAGGACTAAACTTTAAATCTTTCACCAATAATATTGATAAAAATAATATATTTGAAAAAGGTAAAGAAAATATGTTCCAATAAAGTAATTTTTTTTCTTGGAAGCAAAAAATTCCAATATTTCAATTATAAATTATTGGGGAATTCTTTTTTCATTTTTTATATATCCAAAAAAGTCTAAAAGGTTAAAAAAAGTACACCTATCGTTACTTGTATAATACTAGGTGAATATATAAGAACTTCATGAAAGAAATACATCTGTCATTAGCTGATTAATAAGAGTAAAAGTTCAAAGAATGGAAAGTTTGAAATTATTATGCTATATATCGGATCAGATGTATCAAAATAAATTCTCTTAATTATCCACTATTTTTTTTCATTCGCAGCAAATTCTTCAGATCAAATTTTAAATCTTATCTCGAATTTTTTTTTCCGAGAATAAATTATCCTAAGATTATAATCTTTTCATTCTTCATTGTGTACTTTTTCTTTTTTCAACTTCTTTTATTTTTCCAAAACTATTCCATATTTTATCATTCATTCAACAAATTGGAATCTATTTGAAATGAAATGTTATAAGCTGAAATAAAAATTAGCGACGAAGAAGGAAGAAAAAAGTACCAGAAATACTAGGAATAAAAAAAATATATATACCAGAAATATGGGGGTGAAATCAAAAAAAGTGGGTAATGATGGTAATATATGTATGTTTGGGCTGGATGAGGCGAAAAATGGAATGATTTGTGATGTGAAAATGAATGAGGGCTTTTCGGCGGGTTTTCGGCATAACGAAATCTTTGAAATGATTGATGGCTAAAAATCCTTACCTCTAACAACTTCGCTACTCTGATCAAAGTAATCCGTGTAAATTCTTAATGAAAAAGAGAGATTTTGAAATTTGAAATTATGATTTATTTTAATTTTTGCATCGCCAGATGTGCATATGTGTTTATATGTGTATATGTATGGGACAAAATTTTAATTCGTAGATTAATTTTAAGAAAAAAAAATTATTAGAAGTTTTTGAAGAAAAATAAATAAATACTGAAATTTCATAAAGAAAAATTGTTTTTCAAAAATAAATTCCGATTTTATTCAAATAATTTAAAGTTTAATGCTTAATATTTTAGCAAAATTTATTGAACTATTATTTCTCTTTTTCATTCCCTACCTTTTTCTCCTTCTGTCCCTCAATAAGTAAGTAGTATTACTGTAATTATCTTCCAATTAAATTGATAAAATAAAAAATGTTTTATTCCATTACTGGTATCAATTCATTTAAAGTATCATCCTTTTAAGCTTTCAAATCTTTTCATAATTTAAGTTAATCAAATGTTAGCACAGTCACTGCTTTCACATCTCTTTCTCTCTCCCTCTCTCCTATGATATTTTACCATTTTTCCATATTTAATAATAATATTAAAAAAAAATATATATATAAATAAATGTAACTGAAAATAAATAATGTCTGTGCAAGAAAAGAAAAAGTTTTTCTAAGGAATAGGGTGAATATAACTATTCATTACATTGAAATAAAAGATTTGGAATACAGAATATATTGAAATTAAATAAGCGGAATACATTAGAATAAAAGAAATGAAATATAATAGAAGAAATGTAATGGGTGAATAAATGAAATTTGTTGAAATAGAATGGAGTGGACAGAATATATTGAATGGAATGAAATGAATGAAATATATTGATATACAATGGATACAGGAACGAAATGGAATTAAATAGAATATATTGGAACAGAAAGTGATGGATGGAATACATTGAAGTAAGACGAGAACATCTGTATAAATAAAAATGTAAACGTTATGGCTTTTGATACACCGTTTCAAGTTTTTCACCGATTGCTTTGAAATTTTGATACTATATGGATATACCAGTTCTTTTTTCGTTGTCCGTAAAGAAAAACATGTTTACCGCCAAAACGCAGTAAGTATAAATATGTTTCCCGCCAAAACGTTTCGATTAACGGATTAACAAAAGTAAGATCAACTAGTCATTTTGATTCACTGCTAGGTAACAAATAATCCATGTCTATATAAATATAAATGTTCATTGTGATTTTTGACAGAACATTTCAAATTCTTCATCGATTGGTTTGAAATTTTGAAACAATGTTGCATTCGAATAGGCAAGTGTTTTATATTGATATAGCTACCATTTTTTTTTTTTACCTGTCACATCTGCGACAGATAAAAGTATGTGAGCAAACATTTTTATTTATAAAGACTACTTTTGAATGCGTGGCCATCCAACTAGTACTAGAATAAAATGAATGAAATATATTAGAATCAGAATGAAATGAATGAAATATATTGGAATGAAATGAATGATGATATTAGAGAGTGGATAAAAGCCACATCTGGTGGTAGTGGGTAGCAATAGTTGGATCGGTCGGTAAGTATTTGTGAATGTTTGCTTGCTGCAAAATATATTGCTATTCTTTGTTTGCCTGCTTGCTTCTTGCTTGCTTGCTTGTTTATTTGTTTGCTTGCTTTGCGTGCTTGCCTAGGCAAAAGCCACATGGGATAGTCATCAAATAAACCAATGTTCAATGTTATTACAATACCGTCCTTCTCATGAATTCTACTGCTATTGCTGTTGTTCATAATTTCTGATAACGATAATGATAATGGTAGTGATTATTATTGATGAATAATGAATGGTGATTTTTTTACATTTTACACCCAACAGACTGACAAAATGGAAGTGTAAAAGACGCGAACATATGGAATTGATAGGATTAAACGATGAAAAGAAAATTCATCACAAAGCTTTTTGAATTTCAGCACTGTTAACCATACTTGGATATCTGAATGGAGATTTTCCGTTGCAAAAAATTTAAATCTGAATAATACAAATATTTAATTAAATTAATGAAATTCTATCATATTTGAAATGACAAGCTTGAACATATATCAATCTGATATCAATAATATCAAAAATATCGTTGATATTGTGAAATAAATTGCTTAAACATTTCACATTAGCAGCCTGATGTCAATAATATTAAAAATATCATTTATATTATGAAATGATAAGCTTAAACACATCATTATCAGTTTGGTTAATCGAAAATATCACTGATGTTATAAAATGATTGACTTAAATATAAAATATACCATTATCAATTTAATATTAATAATATCAAAAATACCATTTATATCATAAAATGACAAGCTTAAATATTGTCCAGTTAATATCAATAGTACCAAAAATATTTGACCGATAGTTGGTAAATTAACCGTATAAAATCGGAATGAATCTAAAGCCAATTATTATTGCTTTGTGTTTAAATAAAGTCATGTCGGATTAAAATGTTATTTGCTTCCGGAAAGCATTTAGTTGATTGGATGTGGCTTGTTGAAGTACTCGAGAAATTGATGGTGTCAGTTGTTCAATGATTGGTGTGGTTACGTCATTTCGACACGCACGTCTGCTGTGGTATTACAACAATTTAGCCCACAATCCAAACAAATTACACACAAAATACACACACACATACACACACACACACACACACATACACACATACATACACATACACATACACATATATGTGTATATACATCTACTTACATATGTATATAATTCTAAAATTTTGTAAATGTAACAATTTCATTTAATCATTAGAAGTAATAAAATTGAGAATTTCGCCTTTTTAAATTTATTTTATAATTTAAAAGAAATATTCCGATAAATCAGCAAAATTTTGATACACTTTTGAATATTACTTTAATCAATTCATTTAATAGAAAGTTATGATTGAGAATTGTGAATGTCCAATTGTTTATTATCCTGAGAATTTTGATGTATATGAAAGTTGCATCAAATTAATCAATTAGAGTAATTAACAATTTATTATATCCATCTAATTTTTTTGCAAATAATTTTTTTCTACTTCATTGTTATCTGTTATCATTAGACGTAATCCATCATCCTTTGCCTGTTATTCGTTATTATTATCCTTTATTCACGATCATTATAATTAATTAATACCAAGTGTTGTTCAAAATATTCAAATCACAATTATTTGATGATAATCGTTGACAAATAAATATGATTATTATTATTATTTGATCATAACCAATTTGCTATTTCGATATTATTATTATTCGGATAATACGGATAATAATTATCCGTTGTTAATCATCATTGTCTGCTATCCATTGTCATTATCTCTTATCCTTATCAATTATTATCTTCCTGCTATTACTGCATTATCTTTTTATTCATTATCTTAGTTCATTTTTATTTTGCTCTGCAGCTTTTTCTGCGACATTTGCATTGAATATTATACACTCTGAAGCAATACTTAGAAAATCCGGGTTTCCTATTTCTTATTATTTTCGGGTCATTTGAATTAATTCGAATAATTTAAATTCAAATTCGAATTTTCAATATCAAAAATCGGATAAAAAACTATCAAGAATTTTTGAATTGAATTAATTCTCGTATATCTTATCTCTTTTGTTATCAAAGAGTGATCCAAAAGAAAATCGTTGTCTGTTTTTGTCATCATTATTCGTAATTCGCTATCATTATCATTTATCCACTATCATTAACCTTTATATGCTATCTTCGTTTGTTCTTCAATTATCATTACAGTTAATTAACACTAGGCGATATTTAGAATATTTATATCACATTTGTAGAAATTAATGTTATTCATTATAAACTATTTATGATTATTATTTAACCATAACAAATTCGTTATTCCGATATTATAATATTATCCGTTACTCATTATCATTATCACTTTTTTGCTGTAATTGTACTATTCTTTATCTATTATTTTTGTCTGTTTTTCGTTATCATTATCATTTATTCATTGTCATTATTCTTTATGCATTATTTTTATCTCTTATGATCGCCATTAATATTTAGCTATTTGTTATCATTATCATTGTTAACTGTTTCCATTCCAATTCATAACAATATTTCTACCATTGTGTCACTGATAGCGCTGATATACTATGATTAATTTTAATTGCATGAAATTATTTGATTACCAAATTAAATGATAAAAGAAAAGCGAAATTGTACAATTTTATTAGTGGAAATAATATGCCAAAAAAACGAAAAGAATCTGTCGCAAATCTGTCCATTTTTAGAATTGTCTCTTTCTTTTCTTTTTTTTCTTAAATCGTTTTAAGAAAATTCCAAAAAAAAACATGAATGTTAGGGAAAATAATTGAAAAATTCAGCAAGTCAACAAATTTGATTTATTGCTGGCAGAATTTAAGTCTGAACTCTATTAGCGACATGCAATTTTTAAACAAAATGACGATCTGAATGCAAAAAAAGGGAAAAAAAAATAAAGCTACCAGTCGAAAATGAACTTGCAAATGAAATTCAAGAGTTAATCAACAAAAACGTAAAATTATATTAATTCAAAATTTTTAAATATCACAATAGTTTCTCACTTAAGAGTCATTACAAAGTTTTAATTTGACTACTTTAATTCAAAATGTTACTAAATATTGTTAAGCTTTGACTTGATTATTTTCATTAAAATTAAGTGTTACCAAATATTCAAAAACCTTCTGTATATCTTTTATGTGTTAAAATTTTGATTTAATTGCTTTAATTAGAAATAGATGCCACTCACTAAATATAACAACAATTTCCTGTATAATTTACGTAATAATGCAAATCATAATTTTCCATTATATCAGATTCCAATTGATTTCCCTAAACTTGTTGAAAAAAAGAAAAAAAACTAAAATAAATAAAAACAGAATGCATTAGCAATAGAATAATACATCATTGATAAAATTATTTTAGACTTGGTTTGAACCTAAGATACCGAGACCGGAGCGTTTATTCTTCATACGTCGATTCTGGAACCATATTTTGATTTGTGTTTCCGATAAGTGCAATTTTTGAGCCAATTGATATCTAAAGAAATAATATGAAATATATAAACAATATATTAATTTTAATTTATGGATATTCTTAGATAACTGAAGAAAATATAATAAGGAAAGAGGTAAAAATTAACGAATAAATTAAAAAATTAACTATCAAAAATTAAGTAATTAAAAAAAAATTTATTAAATGATATGGCATCTTGACTAATATTCTTGCTTTCTTGGTCAAAACAAATTATAAAAATCAGTTGAAGAGAATGTTTAATTTTAACTCATATAATAAATCTCAACAGATATATTGTCCCTTTATACTCTTTTCATTTATGTTTTGAAATATTAGTCAATAATTATAATCATACTTAATTATGTTATAAATATGATAATCAATGATGATTACACATAATAGAATGATGGTTATTTATCATAATTACATATTTCATCAATTCCAATGATATCAAATATTGAATAAATTTTTTTAATTTAAAAAAATAATAGTTATGAAAAAATAGGAAAAAATGAGAGGATATTGATTTAAATAAAACACTAAAAATCTAAGAACATAACTTCTTTTTTTTTTGATTTATCGAATCAAATTTATAACTTTTTTTTTCGCAATTCTTGGCTTAATATTTTTTCATAACTTAAAGATTAATCACTAAATAAGTCATTTATTTTTGGATTGATGTTTTTTGATAGCTTAGTAATTAGTTAATAAGTAAGTTAAATTATTCCTGGCTCAATATTTGTTGATAAACTACAATTTAATTAATAAGTAAATTATTCCTTCTTGGTTTAATATTTTTCGATAAGTTAAGAATTAATTAATAAATATATTAATAGATTATAAAATGGTATCTGGGATGAATTTATTTTCAAATTTGACAAATTATTACCGTATTTAAGGCAAATTGAAATTTTATTCGTATAATGTTGATAAGAAGATTAACACCAATAATCATTGGCCGTTTCTCGTAAATGCTAATAATGGCCTTGTTAAATCAATATTTTTAGGCGACTTAGGCTCTGTTCTGGTTGCTATGGATTAAAAAGTTATATTATCCTTTAATTTTAAAGTATACGGTACCGTTTAGGTCGTGATAAATAGCGAGTTTGCGCGAAATTTCGTTCAAGTTCAATAAGTTGTTCAGTTGTAAATGCTGTTCGTGGACGTCGTATCTTTCCCAATGCTTGCCATGCATTTACTATAAAAGTAATCATAAATTTAATATTAATTTATAAATTCAAACTTAACTATCATGATTTAAAAATTGACAAATTATTTGTAATTAAATAATGTTGAAATTTATAATTAAAGTTCAACTTTAAAAACTCAACTATTGAATGAAAATTACGAATTTTGATTTATTACCTGCAATTTTACAAAAATCAATTAGTCTTTTATTTAATCCTAGAATTTAATTAGTCTCAAAATTTCAAATTTATTTGAAAATAGAATCATCTTATAATTTAACATAATTTTAGAGAAAATTTACAATCAACTTCCAAGCTATTTTATTTTTTACTTTTCTTTTTAGCTAATACTATAAATTTCATATTATTTTAGTTAAATTTAATTCCAAAAGATTTAAATCATCAAAATAACTGTATTTTTTCACTTCGAAAAGAAATTACTTTAAAATAATTTTACTTTGAAACGAAATAAAAATTGTAAATTTTTAATTATTTATAATCTCTAAAAAGAAAAAAAAGAAAGAAAAAAGAGACTGAAAAAGTTTTTTTTTGAATTATTTAATTTCACATTTGCATCCTATTTAATTTTTTTCTTCAAATCTTTTAATTTCAGATTTTATATATTCAAAAATTTTATACGAATTTCAATTATAAATTAAATTATATCAAAATTGAATAAGGAAATATTCTAATCTATAACATTAATTTCTTATTCCCTTAATTTCAGACGTTAAATATTTTAAAACTATTAAAATTATAAACAAATTTTAATTTTACTAAAAACTAAGTTATCATAAAATCAAAGAAAAAAAATTTCATCCCATAATATTAATTTCATACTTTTTATTCGTCTATTTCAGACTTTTTATATTCCGAAAGTGTTAGAATTGTGTACAAATTTTAATTGCAAATTAAATTACCGTAAGACCGAATAAAAAAAATTTATATCGTAGTAAATTAACATGGAAAAGCTAACTTGTTAGAGCAATATGATCATAGAGTGATGGAATGTTAGTGGCATGATACATGGATGGATACGGTAGTTGTTCAATTGGAATTGGTGCTCTCTCTGTCCTTGTTGCCATAGCTGTTGTTGTTGTTGTTGTCGTTGTTGATGGTGCTATTGTTGCTGTTATTATTGGTGACATGAATGATGATGATGTTGTTGATGATGATGATGATGATAATGATGATGATAGCATAACTGGTTTTGTAACGGCTATTGTTGATGATGAAGTTGGCGTTAAAGATGATTGAACATACCGTAACGTTTCCATTCCGGTGAATTTTTTTGCAATCTGTTGATTTTCAGGAAAATGACGATTTTCAGAAAATAATGATAGTGAATTAATCGAATAAGTTGGGGAAGAAATATTATCAGGTAGGATATGAATTATTTTTCCATTTAATTTTCGCTGACTTGATGATGAAGATATCGTATTCGTCTGATTACTACTAATATTATTGATATTATTATTATAATTATGATTAGGATTATTATCATGTCGTAAGAGAGCATCAATTGAGGTGAACATTTTTAGGATAAGCCTTGAAAGATAAACACCCACACTTGGCCACAAAAATATTTGGTTATGATTGAAATTTAAAAGAGCCTAAAATTATCGTTTTCTTTTTTTTTTCTCGTTTCTCCTTCATCTTCTATGATTACTTTTTTTTTTCATTCTCTTTCCTCCTCTTTTTTACTTATTCTTTTCCAACTTTTCCAAAAATATATTATCATCAAAAAGCTAAGCTAAACTAAACTGCCTTGGGAGTGGTTTATATTTTTAATTCAATTATTTCAATTTTGTTTAAACAAATTCAACAAGCAAATCCATTGGGAATTTCTTCGTTACTTCTTTTGATCTTTGTCTCTTTTCCTTACTTTTATTTTCTTCTTTTCTTTCCTTCTTTTTTAATATACTTTTTTAGAAAAATTTTTTCATTTCTTTTTCAATAACTATTTTAAATTAAAAATTTAACAAATATTTGATTAAGAAAAAAAGGAATTGAATTTTTTTTTATTGTTAGCTAGAGAAGCAAATTTTTATGAACAAAATTACATTAAATAGAGAAAATGAAAGATGAAGAAGACGACGAAAAGAATATGGATGGATGGATGAATAAAAATATTTATCAGTCAAAATCATATTCGAATATTGTATATTTCATAATCCCATAGGAAAATTATCATAAATCTTTTTATTTCTTTTTTTTAAGAAAATTATCGGAAAATTTTTGTTTTCCCATGCAAATAAATGAGTAATATTTAAAAAGCTGTTTTTTTGCTTTTTTCTTTCCCATTTTTTTATCCAGTACTTTTCTTTTTCCTTTTTTTTTTTTTAAATTATGAAATTTAAATAAAAAAATTTGAAAAAAGGAAAATTATATGTGCAGCAAAAAAAATGATGATGATTTTTGATATTACAAATAGAATTTCATTCAAAAATTATTTTGCAAGAAGGAAATGGATGAAATTCGGAAAGAATAAAAGGATGCAAAAATTAAAGCATAAATCAATTTCTCCTTTTTACTTTTTAGATCAATCAATTCATCATCTAAATGATTTCGCCTCTTTTTGATGAACCGAAATCTTTTTAATCCGTTCGCTCATTTATTCATTCAGTCATTCATTCGATCATCTATTCATTCATTCATTCAATCATTTGTTCATTTATTCATTCATATATTCAATCAATATGATTATTCCGTTTATTTGTTCGTTTATTCATTCATTTATTTACTCATTCATTCATTTTAATCATTCACTCATTCACACGATCACTTATTCATTTATCCATTCATTCATTCAGATTCATTTACTCAATCATTCATTCATTTATATATTTATTCATTCATTCGATCATTTTTTCATTCATTCATTCATTCATTCATCCATTCATTCACTCATTTCATTCATTCATTCATTCATTCATTCATTCATTCATTCATCCATTCATTCACTCATTTCATTCATTCATTTATTCATTCATTCTATTCTTCCGCTTTATATTTATCATTTTCGCTAAAATTTCTTAAACTAAACTACCAAAATGTGCATATTTGCATATGCCATTCCTTGCTTACTCAATTTGTCACTCAATCGGGATTATGGTATAAAGACTACTATCATTCTTTTCATCGTTCAAATTATATTTTTAAATTCATTTGGGAATTTCGGTATGTACTCTTTTAAGCATCTCAAGTATTTTCTTCTTCTTCTTCCTCTTCTTCTTCAAGTTTTTTGTAATGAGAAAAGAAAGAAAAAATTTATTAAATTGTCTTATTGCAATACTTTTTTTTGACAATAAAAAATAAAATAAGCATTAAAAATTTGAAAAATTATAAGTTAAGTGATAATTAGAGAAACAATAATTAATCAAATGTTGAACTTTTTCTTTTTATATTTTTCAAACGAAATTATCGAAAATCAAAAAAAAAATTCTTATTACTATATATTCTATTTGAATAAATATTTTTAGATTATAGATTTAAGTATATTTTTGATAAAACATATCTTTACATTGAAATCGAAGATGTATCGATAGAAGACTAAAAGATATTTCTTCATAAAATAAATCGTTATGTTGAAATCAAAGATTAGATCATTAGAAGGATATGAGATTTATCCTCATTATATCACAATTATATGTAATGTTATTCATTTTTCATAAAATATACGACAATCATTCCTGTTGATATTTAACAGTATCATCACTGTTAACTAATTTCTGTAATTTATTAACTTTTAAATGATAGAAGTAATAATCTTCATATGATATAAAATATATCATTTATTAAATCATTATCATTATTAGGAAGTAATTCTTACAATATTATTCGTTTGAAATTATGGTTTTAAACGATTTTAACAATGAAAGTAAGTATCCGTCAAGTTATCTCATAGAATCTGTAATATACAGTTGCATTCACTAAGTTATCCCGTAGAATCTGTAATAAATAGCTATGTATAAACTAAATTATCTTGTAGAATCTGTAATGTATAAATATATTCAACAAATATTCCATGGAATTTATAATATACAGTTATATCCGTCAAATATCCCGTGGAATCTGTAATATACAATTATATCCATCAAATCATGTTGTGGAATCTGTAACGATTAATTGGAATCTTAATAATCCGACAATGCTTAGCCTGTAAATAACATGCAACAATCATTTTTCAGTTCTAAAATGAAGCAACCAATCGAAAAATATGTCATCATCCTCTACTGAATGTCACATTCTTCTATTACGGTAAAAAAATTCTTCGAAAATTCCAAATTCTTTCCATTTTAGAGACATCAATCATGACTAACATCCACAACGATAATGTGCAAAAATTTTTTTTAAAAAGTCTTCATAATTTCATTTCAATTTTATTGCTCATATTAAATAATTTTCAATATGATAGGTTAATGATATTGAATTGAAGTCGAAAATCTTTCAAACGTAAGAAAAAAAATGAGAAATTTCAAAATGATCTTTGAATTCGAAGATAAAATTTGAAATTTTATGTTACAAATATTTCCAATACAATCAAATTAATATACTTGTTTTCATTATATACTCTGTATAAAACAAATGCTGAAAAATCATTTATTAATTTAGAAAAAAAAAAATGACTCTTGAACAAAAAAAAAAAAAAAAAAAAGAAACGAACAAATGAAGCACAGGTAAAGGAAATAGGTAAAAAATAATAATGAAGAAGAGGTCTGGTCTTACACCTATATGGATTATACAGAGGATGAATAAATTTGGCATCACAAAAAAACAAAAAAAAAAAACTGACAATTATACTTCTTTAATTAGTGACATTGCTAATGGCAAAAAATAATTCATCAATTTCTAAAAACAAAAATAAATAAACAAACTATGTCCCTTAATTTCTCAGATTTATCAATATGATACTTGTAATGATAATCAGTGACATCGAAAATGAAAAACAAACTAAGAGAGAAAATAAAAAAGAAGAAAAGATCAGATGAGATACAACAGAAAACGTTAGGATTTCAAATTATTAATGTAACAGGAAAAAAAAGTAAATAAATAAACAGATAAATAAATAAATAAAAGTTTCAATACGATTGTTGAGAAAAAGAAATAGAAATATCTTGAAATAAATAAAATCGAAATAATTTCGATAGCCAAGATACATTGTAAAGAAAATATAAAAAGAGAAAATATTATAAAAATTCAGTTTCGGTAATACTATAAGAATAATAAATAGATAAAATTTGGATGAAAAAAATGTTGGAATACGGTATGAAGCCTAACGAAATACTAGAAATTGGCCAAACCATAATCTATCAAAAAAAGCTTAGCAATACCAATTGTTATTATAATTCATTTAACATATTTCTGTACAAGGAATAATTACTGAGGTATTAGCTGTTTGATCATAGCAAGGAAAAAAAAAATTTCATAAAAAATTTGGAAATTTCCGACATTTGGAACTTTTTAAATCAGAGCCAAAATTTTACAACTTCGAATAAAAAAGGAGAAGAAAGAAAATAAACTGCTTTTTTTAAAAAGTTGGGAAATAAATTATTTCAAAATTACTCATTTTTTGCAAAGCCCATATTTCTTTTTTTAGTTTTATGAAATTTAGAAATATTTTTGTTTTATAACAGAAATTAAACACTTTTCAAGGTTTTTCTTCAATTGCTAGTAACATAACAACAAGCCAAATACGACCATATAACAGTCTAAGTTAAAGAAAACTTAAGAAATCGATTGTCTAACATTCAATGTTACCTGACTCATTAATTAGACCATTATTGGTGATAAAGTATATGTAATATAATAAAATTGAAATATATTGTCAATCGGGAAACTATTCCCAAATATATGCAAGAAATCTGGAAATAAAATTTCAGACGACAAACAGAATAAAGAATGGACTTGAAAAATGATCTTTACCCAAATTATCGCTAAATATTTCCTGCTTCAAGAAAATATGGTTCATGAAAGAGAAATAAAATAAACAACCAAAATGTGATCAAATTCAAGAATGGAAAAATCTAAGAATAACAGAGAAAATCTAGCAAGAAATTAAGGAGGGATAGAAATATACAATGGAAATCGAATGATCCGAGAACTAACAAGAACCAAAAAATTAGAAAAAAAAGAATAAATTATAAAGAAAAAAAGTGCACAAAATTGCCGAAAAAAAAATTTAAACCTTATAAACTTATAACAGGTAACGACAATTTTATAATAATTATGTAGAATAGACTGAAAATGAAATACAAAGTATGAATTCCTGAAAGAACTGAATATAAAAAAACATTTATAAAATTTTCAGAAACAATCTAATACTGTATCACCATCTCAAAAATTTTTACAAAAATATAACTTTTTGGAAGAGAAAAAATAAAAAAAAGTGTGAAATATATTGTCAAGAGTTTTTCCATAAATTTAAGTCAACTGTTTACATATATAACTCAACCTAGCGACTTATAGAATCTATCTTTCAAGTAAGCTTGAGGTGAATACATAAATGAAAATTAAAACTGCAGCAAATTTCATAGACAGATGTTAGTTAATTGAGTCATCCTTGCGTGGTGCCTTATTGCGACCACGGAGCCCACCACCGCGGTAACGATCGGACCTTCCTCCTAAAAATATCGAATAATCTTCTTTGAAAATTTTCGCTTTTCATTAATATATATAACTGAAATGAAAATTTAAAAAATTAGAAAAAAAAAACATACGTCCACCTCCTCTAAAATATGCGAGTGGCATTCGATAAACATCTGATGGTGCAACACAGCATGCCGGTGGATTTTTTCGCCAGTGCCTCAAAAATTATTAAAAATACACAATGGAAAAACACTATAAAAAGTGCTGCTATGGATATTGTGAAAAAGATCACATGCACATGCCATCTTGTTATTTGGTTAATTCAATCTAACTACAACAAATTTTAGTAAATCTTTGATTAATCGATTTTTTAAACATAGTATATTTTCCCATTTAGATATCAACGCTAGAAAAACTGCAAGAAAGATTAAAGCTTGGAAAATCAAACGCTATGAAAAATTCACCAATCTCTTCGACGATTTTCTCGTCGTCGTTCTCTAATCTCTTCACTATTGTGTTGCTCCCGCTGTTCTTCTACTGCAAGTAATAATCATAAAACGTTCAAATCAAAAAAAGAAAAAATATATATATATATAATTGATAATATACAGACAAATCAAAATTGTCTTTTCCAAATCCCAAATATATTCGACTAATTTAGGGAAAAATCTACTTTCATGATTATGAAGAAAATGAATTATCACTCAGGAATCGCTGGAGTTTGGATATTTAGCATATAGCATTGATAGAATTTTTAGACTTAGAAACAGATCGATATATTATTTGTAATTATTAAGTAAATCCAAAGTGTTGTTGGAAACTGATGCAAACCTGCTCGTCTTTTTATAATGTAGAAATTAATAATAATGAAGAAAAGAATATTAAGAAATTTTTGTCTACAATTTATAAATCGCAGCTAAGATAAGTATTAAATAATTACATTTGGAATAAAAGTGCATCTCATATACATCGAAATTAGCGAATGAAATACTGAATGGTAGGCAAGAAAAATAAAAAAATAAAAAAAAAAAAAAGAAAGAAAAACAGAAATAGAACCTTTGACTATATCAGATGATCGTGCTGACTGCGGTCTCGATCTATTTACAAACTGTCGGAACATTCGTCGAACATGTTGATCTTCCGGTCGTAAATGATAGGAAACGAAATGTCCATGTCCTGATCTTGGAACCGTAACCGTATCATTAGGAACTTCGCAATTATTTTCTCGTTCAGTTGATTCTTCAACATTTCTTTCCTGTGATACATGTAATATATCATCGCCACCTGAAGTATTATTCCGTTCCTCTTCCATATTTAATGCTAATATTTGCCTGTTCGTTATTCCTTCTTCCAACGTATTCATGCATGGATCTTCAGGAACCTGAAAGTATTTCTATTTGAATTAAGTAAATAAAATTTACCTTTCCCGATTCGTATATTCCAGAATTTTGATAATTTTTTTGAGAATTTTCAAAATCACTTCTAAATGTAGTACAACAGAACAAACTTGTTCTTCTTCAAGTGGAAGTGATTGTGGACTAAAAGGGTCATCGCCAGGTTCATTTGAATGAGTATTCGCTATGGTGTTCTCTTCTTCAAGACGATAAGATAAATGATCGTTGTTATCGACATCTAAACATAAGATTTTTTTCATAATATCCATAAATGAGCAACCATATTGATTCGTCATACTGATGGCGGATTTTTTCCTTTTTTTTGGAATGATCAAAATCAATAGTCTTAAAAGTCTTCCAAAAATCGAACTTTCATCAACTTCGAGAGACTGTATACCGGGTCCACCACAGAAGTCAGCTCGATTGTCTGAGTTTGAAATTCCATTAGACTGCTTTGGTCGGTGATTTCGTGTCGTCATATAAGAAGTATCAACAGAAGATTCTCGTTGTTCTTCTTTGTGTCTTGGGAGTTGTCGACGACGAATAGATCGTTCATTGGCTGTCTAAAGATTTAGAATTTAAAAAAGTAAAAATAAAGATGTTAAAAATTCTAAACTTACATAATTTGTTTGAAAAAATTCTAAACTTTAATAAAGACAAGAAATAAATGAGCCTGAAGTTACCTGTCTTTAAAATAATGAAACAATAAAAATTTGAAGCATGTAAAACTTTATTATATCTACCTCATTATTTGAAGAATTCGGAGAATGTTCACGAAAACTTGGCAAATCAGTACATTCTGCAAAACCCGCACGAAGATGATCTTCCAACAATACCTGATTTACGGTTGCAAGCAATTCCTTGAAAAAGAAGTAGCAATTTTAAATCAAATTTCAAATTTTATAAAATTGATAGGTAAGTCATCCAAAAATTCACGATTTCAGTCTATCTTTTCATTAATTAAATGATTTCACCTGTCGCTAATGAGCGAAAAATCAAAGTCAAAGAGTGAATGTCTATAGTTAATAAATGAAATGTGAAATGAAACTTGCAATCATTCATTATCAAATGATTAACAATAATTAATAAGGAAAAAAGAAAAACCTTAGTTTCTTCAGTTTCTAAGCGATCAGGTTGTTTCATCATGAATATAAAGTGAGTCATCAGTTTGACACGCAGTTTTAACATTAACTGCATATCCTAAAAATAATTCCTGGCTCATTCTTGTTTTTCAAGATAAGGGAAAAAAGAGACAAGGAAAGCAAGAAACCCAAAATTAAATTAATGAAAAGAAAAATTACAACAACAAACACAGTGATGAAAACCCATCGCACTTTAGAAATTTTCAAAAAAAAAAAAAAAAAAAAAAAATTTAAATGACGGACAAATTTTAGAAATTAACCTCAAACTTCCATCGAAAAACCAGCCATGGCTCAAGCGCAAAGACGCATTCATCGGTATTCGAATCTGTGTCTGCATCATCATTCAGAGCAAATTCATCACCTAAAATTAATGAATTTATCTCAATCTGAGATGCAATGACTGCTACTGCAAAACTAGCAAAATATATATAACTTTCCTCTAATAAGAAAATTATAGTTTTGAAAAAATTAATCAACTTACCTATAGAATAGTCATTCAAAACTTCACGTTTTAGATGAATTGGACCGGCAAACAATAAAACAGTCAGCGGTGGAACTGCTGTTACCGTTCGTAACTTGAAAAAAATAATAAAGTAGATTTTAAATTTGAAATGGAATTTGAAGACTTTTCAAAAAGGTGAAATAAATTCACCAAATCATTAAAAAGAAAGGAAATAATAACATACACTCAAATTATCACCAGTTTTCGACAATTCCTGAAAGGCAAGATATTCAATAACTGGTTCTGGTTTCCTCAATTTCCCAACTCCCATTCCGTTCATTCCTGTAGATGAAGCTTGTCGTTTAACCGCACATCCATATGGTAACGACGCAACTTCGTTACTATAAAAATTCGAATTCTGAACATTCAATTCAATAGTTGAAAGCATTATTTAGAACGAAAAGAATAATCATTACTTTTTTTTAAAATTAGAGATATTGTTAGCAGACTTTTTGATCAAGAAAAGCGAATCAGCGAGATTCAATTTCTTGTTTTCATTTTAACATTTTGTGATATCGCTTTCGTTTTCATTTTATGGTAAACTTGTTCTTCTGTTAGTTCAAAAATATAACCTTAAATTTAGTTTCTAACTGAAACTGAGAATTAGGTTAGGAAAATAAAAAGCTCACTTTGCATAATATTATTGAATGATCAGAACTTTAAAAATAAATTTTCCAAATACCTTGTACGTATTTTTCGAATCTGACCACCAGAACGGGTAAAACCAATGTTAGGGTAACTGCCCGCTACGATAGCTGCTTGAATCATTGGCCACGAATTACTGTACCGATTTAAATCCGGATCATCTGCCGATCGACAGCTTGCGGGTAGCAGTCGAAGCTTTTGCAATTCCATGAACAATTGTTGTCTAGAATGACATCATGATATAATACCAAAAACACATAAACGGATTATGACATATAGCTACCATAAAATTAATCCAGACCATTTTCTTTTTAGTTTAAAAATTCTTGGTGGATATAAAACAACGAAGTAAAAGAATTTTTTTTAAGGATTTTTTTTTGAATCGAAACACCAGAATAATTTTAGATTATCCAGTTATTCAACTCATAACTTGTTGCATGTAACATAACCTTATATTTCACGGTCAGACAACATCTTATTTTCCGACAAAAGATTCATATTAACTTTCGAATTGTTGAATCAAAAAAAAAATATCTTCATCAAAATTAACAATAGTGGTTCTTTTCTCTTTTCCAGAACCACTATTATTTAATCATGAATAAAAATATATCATCCTAGTCCTGTCCTAAAATAAGAATGTTGATAAAATGAAAACTTCAATCTATGCAATAAGCCTTAGATTTCATATAATTCATTGAGGTAGAATCAGAAATAAAAATTTTATTTTTTATGCCAATTTCAGTCACCCTACACAAAATATAGAATCAATTCTGCACTGCATCATTTGACGTAATTCAACTCTATTTAAAAAAAGACGCAGTTACCGAATGCCAACAATCATTCGCATTGCACTGAGGGATATATAATTAGTCATGCAAAAATTCGACTGGCCATGAACGGGCAGTTTTATAAACGCGTTATATATTCTCAAAAATGTCATATGATCGGAGTAATCAAAGCCGGCGAAAATATCACGTGCCATCATTGCGGAATTCCGTTCTTCGCGTTCACCACTGGGTGGTAATATAACTGAAACATTTTTTCTTTTTTCTTTTTTTAAAGGAATCATATTATTCAAGATTTAACATACAATGATGAATAACCTAATCAATAATAGTTAACCTCAAAAATATTTAACTGTGAAAAATAAATTAAAACTTTCGCAAGAAATTTTCACTATCACCAAACCTAGCACAGCAATATGATGATAGATAACAGTCCTACTGTAATTTACTAAAAATGGTTCACGATTCCATTCAACTGATAATCTATTCTTTATCTAAGATTGATAATCTGGATCATCTTTTTAACTCTATAACACTATTATCTAGCTATTTAAACCACTCTCAGTTCACCATGAGATTTGAGCCGAATTTTGCCCAGGTTAAAAGAGATGTAAATTTGAAAAATTACGATTTTAAGTGAAAACCTAAAATATTTAAATTTCTTATACTTAAAATTCATAAAAACAATAATTGTCTAAGGTATCACTATTGCAATCCAGGAAATTCTTACGAATGCATTGAATGCATTGATTATACCGCATCAAAAGTATTTTTAAACCATTGTAAATAGAATGAAAAATGAATAAGGAAAAAAAGATCAAGTTAACAAAGAAAAAATCTGACAAAAATATCTAAAAATCAAACATAATAACTTACAGGGATCACGATGTGACAGAGTGGCAACAAGTGTTAAAACGGGACTCAAACATTTCAGGCAAATACCAAAAAGAAGAAATCGAGCCAACTCTGGGCACAATGGAAGTTGTACAATGTGACGTCCAAGATCGGTTAAATCCGGTTCACCGTTTCGATCTCGAGCATTTATGAAGTATGAATTATCCGTTAAGTGTGACATCTCCGATGATTCTTGTCGACTTTTGAAAACTGCACCAATTTGCTGCAAATGCATTTCTTCAAAAATTTTCTTCACTATTTGACAGACTGGTATTCGGCATAAGGAATATGCTGTTAACCGTATGATTCAAAAGAATCATTTTTTAATGTTATAGTTAAATGAGTAAGAGGCAAGAAAGAAAACAAGAGAAAGACTTTGAAGAAGAAATTATGAGCTGTTAATCTTTCGATAGAAAAATAGCCAAATAATTAAAACTTTTCGGAGCCAAAAATTCCAGATAAACTTAAGAATTCTAACCTCAAGAAATTCAAAACTTCGATCAATGGCCATCGCTGCTGGCGGTTCTGGCGCGTTGAGTAAAAACTGTCGAACTGAATATTTTCTTGGGGCAAACATTTTCGCATGTAAACATACCTCATGAATAGCGCTTCGTTTCATTTCAGGTAGCTAAAAAATTCCATTTTTAATAAAAAAAATTTAAATGACCATATTTTAAGTTTAATGTATTTCTCTCAGTTAATTAACAATTAATTAATTAAAATTAACAGTACTGGACAGATGAAATACATTTCAGAAACGTAGAAAAAAAGAACAAAAAATGATAAAAAGTAAACATTCATTAAAGACCTGAGATGGATTCATTCTAGCATAATCGTCCATCGTAAAAAGCCGAAAGCAATAACCATTTCGACATCGTCCAGCTCTACCGGCTCGTTGTTCAGCATTTGACTTCGCTATCCACGTCATTTTGAGTTGACTTATACGTGTTGAGTGGTCGTAGATTTTCTAAATGTGTACAAAAAATATGATTAGAATTCTTAGGTTTTCCATTACTTTTATGTACCACATATAGGCATTTCTTTGGTGAGTCTCTCTTGAGTAAACGAAACACGACTATACTATTCTGTATCTAAGAGACAACTCGAATGACCTTTGAAGATATAACGAATTAATTTTACCAATTTTAATAATGATATAACAAAGGAAAATTTCGAAATTACTGGAAAGTTGATCACTTACCTCTTTGACTTTACCACAGTCGATTACGAAAACAACATCATCGATTGTTAGACTTGCTTCAGCAATATTCGTACTCAAAATCTGTAATTCATTCAAATTTCACCAATCTTAATAGCAAGCTCATTCGAAAACTAAATCTTCTGGAATGATAAATAATTATTATATTCCGCCTTTGTTTCCATCTATTCGTAAATCTTTTCACTATTTCTAAAAATCGCCAAATAGAACGATTAATCTGATCAGATAAAGCATATACCACTTTACGATAACCACGACCCACTGGCTCAAATACACGCTGCTGATCTTGACTACCCATTTGAGAATGAAGGGTAAAAATGGCCGGTTTTGTGGAGCAGCCTTGCATTTTGACAGCTTTCTCACGAACGGCCAAAATGTCTTCATAACCAGGTAAAAACACTAGAATTGAGCCTGAAAAAAAAAATTTTTTTTTTTCAACTTGATAGCCCAAAAAAATTTTAGCCATAAATTAGTTTTCCAATCCTTCTCTTGATTCATCCAGATCAGACAATGACAATAAAATATAAAACAATATTTTAAGACTGAAAAATCAAATTTTTTACAACGAGGAATTACACAAACCGTATATTAATTTTGTTTTATTTGTGAAGATATACCTATAACATTTCACACAAGCATTAAAAAAAAAAAAAAAAAAAAACCAACCATTAATTGGACTATCCATACAATAATTGATAACTGCTACTGTTAAATCGGTATCAACACTTTCCAACCATTGTTCACCACCGGATATCATATATGACTACAAAACGCACGTTTTGTCAGAAAACAAGTAATTAAATTTGACTGCATTTTCTCAAAAACAAGTAATTAAATTTGACTGCATTTTTTGTCAGAAAACAAGTAATTAAATTTGACTGCATTATTTTCTTCTGATTTTCAAATTTTGATTTAACTGAGTTCATTTAACTGACTATTCTCATTTGTACTGCTTTTATTATTTCCCATTTAATCCTTCCTTCAATTTACATAAGAGGGATAATACTTTTCCAAACAAAAATTATAATATGTGAAGATTTACATCAACCAGATAAATCGTATCCAAATTGGTGCGTCGCAAAACTTCCACGTATGACGGATCAAAATGAGGAGGACGGTCGTGTAAACACGATACATAATACTCTTGATCGGAATGCGGCTGAAAAAATATTCAGTACAACAATAATAAATTATAATCTAAAAATTCAAAAGTTAAAATCAATTCGAATAAACTTCCATGGGAAAAATAAACAAATGAATTTGTTTTTATAAAAATGGAAACGACAAATGAAAAAAGAAAGAAATCTTATTATCGACACAAAATTAAAGAAGCTAAGCATGAAAATATTTTAAAACAAACCGCATCTCGATGTCCCATATGGGCATTTGGCAATGAAAATGACATTGATGATCTGAAATAATTAAAATTTGACAAAAAATTGAGAAGGAAAAAATCCTAAAGCAATGAAGTGATTGATTAAAAAAATGGCATTAGTTACTCAGATTCAAAACAGAAATACTCTATCCTAAGACTTTATACAATAGATGACACTAATAAATAACCATAAATAGTTATAAAATAATAGCAATAAATACCCCTGATTAGAAAAAGATGATCCATTTGAATTCCACTGCGTCCCAAATCCGTTCGTATTATTTGTGGATATATAGAATTTCGAGGGTTGTGTATAATCCTGTACATTTGAAGGCTGTAAATCGTTGGTTTCAGCAAATATTTAATATACAAACTGAATAAATAAGAGGACTCAATTTTCTAAAACCATTTCAAAAGGTTCTTTTCTTTTTATCATATGGCATGGCCACAATTGTGTTACTAATGGATTGTCAGATTAAACACTTAGGTTGTTTAATGACATGAAAGGTTTTTTGCCTTCTGTTTCAACATTGGGTTTCAAATTTAAGCAGTCGTTACTGAGTGATATGATGCTCAGAGTTTCGGCCTCCAATAAGTTCTTACAACTTAATATTTTTCAGAATATATTCTCACCATAACATAGTAATTTTGACAATCATTTTGCGCAGGCACAACATGATATGTTGCATACATCATCTGCGGCGCACCAATATATGGTGCCATCATACCATATGATGCCATTGGGACTTGCTGGGCATATACATAATTTGGTGGTGGTTGAGAGCAATTGAAACCCTAAAAACAGCTAACACAATAAATTGAAAGTGTAGGTATCTTAGATCGAAAAAATCTTCAGAAAATTTTTCTTCTGCATATCTAATATTAACATCAATTTGCCAATATAGAAGGTTAAAGGAAATTCTAAAAAAGAATTTTGGACGAAAATTTCCAAACTTCTTAATTAATTTCTGCTCCCATTCATTTATGTATGCCAATATATTAATCAGAACTTTCCTTGCTGCATGTTTCCGGATATCTTTTCGTCAACAAGCAACGACATTTCAAAAAATTGGAAGCAGAAAAAACTAATTCAAGAAAAAAGAAACTTACAGCCAATCCGCTATGTGATGAATATATCTGATATCCATCATAGATTGTTGGTTCTCGATAATAACCATTTTGTTCATTGTTTCTGATATTCATTTTGCTATACATTTCAGTTAAGCCAACTTGTCCTAAAAACATTCCAGCTCAAATTTCAAACCGAAATCCAAAAAAAAGAAACTGCATTACAGTTTCCACAAGCAACAAATATTTTATTAAGGAATAAAACTTACCATTGCAATTTGCATAATAACCTTTTTCTTGGGATGAATTCGAAGAAATTCTGCAAAAAATATACATTTATAACTTATAATTCAATGCTTATTTTTTCTTATTTTTTTTTCTTTTTTTTTTTGTGATGCAATAATAACTTAACTGTCATACAGATCATATAAAACTATTTCGCGGATTTCGATAGATGAATGTAAATTGTTTCTAATACATTTCACCTCAATTCTAGGAAATCTAGTAAATTGAATGAGCAAACGTTTCTCTATTTCATACAGTAATGAAATTGACGATATAGAACTTCATCCGTGAAAAATATTTAGTTTATTCAAAAGAATAAATAAATAGAAATTGTTTCGACATATACGAACATTCTTAACTTAAACATTCATTCTCCTATCAGATTTTTTTTCTCTTCAACGGCCTGCGATACATGCTTTGCAAAATTATTTCGAAATATTCCGCAACAAACTGCACACTTCTTTCATGTTTTCCGAAAAAAACCAAATTTTTGGTATAGAGAGAGAGAAAAAAAAAAGAACGAACTGCAAATGTTGATTATTGAACTGACTGATCACTGCTGGAGATAACTGATCACTTGTGGAAGCAGATGATGCAATTCTTCGTGAAGGCATAGTCTCATAACTGCTATTCATTTCATCGCCATTCTAAATAACTGAATCTATTTACAAGGACATTTTGGAAATCTGGTTCCATAAATCATCATTTATTGAAACATAAATTGAAAAGGAATTCATATTTGAAATATAAAGTATTGAAAAGCTTACCTTTTTCTTACTATTACGTTGCTGCAGTTTTGAATCATCATAATTTTCAGAACGAAATTCATCCACTTGAGGAAAACTGTAAAATGAAAAAATAGATATAATTCGTGATTCGAATAATTCTAAATTCTGCAAAATTTCGGGGATTAAGAGATTCAGAGATTGTATTCTCCCTGGTTCTTAATTAAGAAATTTTCTATTTACACCTAATTAACTTTATAAATGTTACCATCCTGAATTAGCAGACGGATTATGTAGTTAAATAATTATCCTCAAGCAAAATAGGTCCTACACTACCAAACTGCATTATTTATATCTAAGAAATGCAAATGTGCAGATAATTTAAGATTCGGAGATATTATGCTCAATCTCATTCGATCATCCTATACATCAGCCTGCAATTCTAAATTTATTTTTGAGTAGGTAATAGATACTGCAATGGGATAATTTTCTAATTAAAAATATACAATTTACGTACCTATTATAGGTCTGATCATCGTTCAAACTCCTCGCAGTTTTGCCAAAGAAAGTACCACCAGTAAATGAAGATGTGCGCTTATAGTCTGTTAGTGCCAATATTTCCGGTAAATAGAACATTTCTACTTTATGCAATGTGGATGGTACTGGAATCAAAAAGAAAAAATTAAAAGTTTTCATTTAGTAAATTACAGATCAAGGAACAATAGCAATTAAGCCGAATAATAACGATAATAGTAAGACCAAACGAAAAACAAATATTCAGTCGAGCAGCTATTCTCATATTGGCGATTCATGCCGTTAAACTCTCAAACTATCATAATACTCCATTCATAAACAACATTTTGGCAAGTTTCATGAACAAAAAATAATTTCAAATTAAACAAAACTGAAAAACTCACTATCTAAACAAAAAACATTTCCGGGACCAAAATAACGTTTAAATAGCTCGCGGCTTTCTTCCATCGTTGCAGACATTAAAACAATCTAAAACGTCAAAGCATTATCATTGTTGATATCTTCAGATCAATAAGCTATTTAAAATCAATAATTTTTAAAGTTCTAGAAATACAGCTTACCCTTAAATCATCTCGATTTTTAAGAGCTTGTCGAAGTGCTATCAGAAGATAATCCGTTTTTTGTTCTCGTTCATGAATTTCATCCTTAAATTTAATACTACCATAAACATTCACCGTAGTATAAAATGAATTCATAATAACAACGATCGCAATGTTTTAATTGTTAACGCCTGTTTCTTATTGAATTTATTAATTTTATCAAGTTATTACTCTTGATTACGTGAATCTACTACAAAAAAAAAAAAGTTTTTCAGCTCCTAGAAGTATACCAAAGCAGATTAAAATGTGAAAAAAGAACAAGGTTACTTCTTTTTGAATAATCAAGGACACTTACTAATCATGAAAAAAAACAAATAAATAAGTAACAAACCAAGATAATGTGTGAAATATTGGAAGCATTAGTATCATTTGTTAGAAGCCGTAATAAAACCCCACTTGTGCAATATGTTAGTACGGTTTGTTCTGAAGTTCTGAAAAATAAAGTCACGATAGAAATACTAAGGAACTTCAAAATTTAATATTCACTAAAAACTAAAATTCCATTTGCACAAAATCAGCGAGGTAAAAAGCATACTTTTGTTCTAATCGAATATGATAACCAACTGTTGATCCCAATTTCTCATTTCGCTCTTTTGCGACACGGGCGGATACCGCAAGAACTGGCAATCTTCGAGGTTGCGTGCAAAATATTCGAACTGCTTGCTGTCGTTCTGCAGCATCTTCCAGTATAAATTGGGGAACCTAAAGTTTATAGAAAATATTTCACAGCAGAGTGCTTTGATGAATATATAGGCTCACAGTCTTCTTTTTTCTTGTCCACGGATTCGGTTATAATGACTAATTCCATTCCTCTTACGTTTGTTTAATGTTTTGCTATTCTATTCTCTCGCAGTGAACTCAATAGAGGATTTTTGAATCCAACTATTTGAAACTCTCCAACGACTAGATATTTGGATATCCCTCTTTAAAAAAAAAGCCCCCTGGCCCTTTTCAGCATAATTTTAGGTCATAGGACTATCAAAATGAGAAAAAAAAATGCTTGTGTGACATTCCGTAATAAAATCTTAGTCATAAGCATCAATGACTTCATTTAGAATTATGAAAATGGCTTTTTTAAGTTGCTGTTTTACTTCGCAGAACCCTTAAATTTGATGCAAATTTGTAAATGACGCTAGCCGTTTATTAACTGTTTATTAACTATTATATAAATTGTTAAAAAAAATTATTACAAAAGCAGTTATTTTGCAAAATTAACATAATTCGGCTCCTAAACATAGCTCTTCAATATTTGCCACAATTGTATTAAAAGAAGGAAAGCAATGAAGATTTCGTTTTATACTCAGGAAGTTTCACTGATATCAATTCAATGATACTAACTAGTTTGTCTTGTCGAGACTATTTCAAGTATCTCATATCAATATAGACATCCAGTTTCAAAAATTCCAATACAACGTCTAAGATTTCCTAACTAAATTTGAATATGAAAAAGATTTGCTTATATTTTCGAATTCATTTTCGAATCCAATGTTTGCTTAATTTGAAAAACAATGAAACGACTGAACATTTTTCTCTACTATCGATTCTTCCGACACTACACTGTTTTTCAGATTTTAATCTAAACTAGTAAACTATTCAAAATAAAAACTCAAAATTTAATATTGCTAATGTGAAATCTATGAATTACTTAAATAGAAAATAAATTATTAATATAAAGAAGCAAATTACGAAAAACAAACGCCCTTTTTCATCTTTTTCTATTCTAAATGAGAAAACAATATGTTCCACCATCTGGAATATCCCCTGACATCCGGAAATTTCGCAAAACATTCCTGTCATCTAATTCTAGATTCCAACTATCCAGTTTCAGACTAGAATTGGTTCTAACAATCATATGTTCTGATAAAAATTGTTTCAAAGTAATTCCTATCGAAAATATTCATTAAAGGTCAAAATCAGACAAACTTATCAATTCAATTCAATGTTTTTAACTGGTATCGGAGAAGATCGAAATAATTTTAGCATAAATATATTCAAATCAAAATATTATGTAAAAATATTTCTCACGTGACTCATTACTCACGATAAATATAAATGAGTGTTTGTTACGATATCTAATGTAATTCTCATCTTTTTGCAATTACCAGTTTAATCTTCAATAGCAAATATCGGGAACTAATTCACACGCAAATGCTTCAGATCTCATAAACTAGCTTATGTACAATGATTGGAATATGGTGAAGCAGCAGTATGCTATTGGTTGGAGGAAAAGGAAATTTTTTTTCAGAACTGATTTAGATATTACTTCATGGCCATCTGTGCTCCTTCATTTCTCATCTAATATATATTCATCGTTAACCAAACTTCTAGAAAATATCCCAACTATCAACAATTAAAAAAGAAAACTCTATATTCCAATTGTTGAGGACATTCTTATTTACTATTAATACCCTCCCTCAAAGGTATTATTCTTCGAATAATTAACAGCTAATTAAGAAAAAAAATATTTTTTCACTTCAACCGGTATGCGCTCCATATCCACCACTAAAATGTTCCTAGCGCAGAAAGAAGTACCAAACCAATCCTTCCCAAATAATCGTTCGATAAGTTCCAAAATAAATTTTTATCAAGCATGCCTACTAGTTGTATTTTAAAAGTTCATCTGATCTTTTTCAATATTTCTAGTAATGAGCTTTATTACGACAGGTACTGCAAAATAACTTTGCTTCTTCATTCAGATGCTCAGTCAATTTTCCATCGAACACGTCTTATTATTCATATTACCATTCTTATATAACAAAAGCAAAACTTCACAAAGTTGCGAAATAGCTCCAGTCATATTTTGCAACATATGTTTTTTCGATCTCATAGCCGTTTCAAAAGTGCAACAGTATTACTGATGCATTTTTGATGTTGCAATGAGATCAGTGAAGAAAAAAATTATCATCCGTCAAAAAATTTAATGGTGACATCATTTTTTTGCCACTCATATCAATTTTTTCGACGCTTATCTTCAATTACAATTTCCGAAAAATCTCATTGGTTATCATCAATATTTATCAAAAACTTATCATTACAATGAACTCTCAGATAGAGTAACGTATCTTATGATGAACATCATTATCTATCTTATCGTTCCACAAAAAATGAAACGAATATCTCATGATATTATTTTATCGTTGCTATAAAAAATGAAGTGAAATACTAATCTTAAATATTTCTATCTTATACTTTGATTCCATATTCTTGACGCTTGAATATTTTTTTCTAAATTGTATCGCCGATCGTAGATTCATATCAGTTACTGATGCCAAATTGTTATCAACATTTCTACATTTCTTAGCTCTTTGCTTCCTTCTCAATATCAATTCGTAAAACAAATATCAAAGCATTTCCCGATCTATTCCTCTCAGCTATCATCAAACATTGAATATCTTCGAAATTTGATCAAATTAACACTTTCTTTCATTTACTTCCATTGCGAAACAAAAATTGATAATTCGGTTGATTAAGAAACAGCCAATGGCGCAATGAAAATATGTCCAGTAGATTCTCTCAGATGTTATTCGATATTCTTCAAATTGATTATTGATAAAATCTACCATCAAATTAATATTAATATTCTCCAATGAAGCATTAAAGACAATAAAAATAGTTACGCAATTCTTCTCAATATTCAAATGTCATTTCAGAATTGCAATCCAACAATTCCATCCCTTTATCTATATATTTGCCCGATAATGCATCTCGCTCGTAGACATTTATTTTTTTTTTTCGACTTTATTGTCAATATCAAATCTTTTCTTTTTCGAAAAATTATTTTCTTAGCTTTTTTTTTTTCTACACGTCTACAGTGAGTATCCAGGAGAGATCAGCTTATTAATATTTTCTATATTTTGCCGGTTTTGATTTCAAATATTGAATCGTCAACAGAATGAGAAAAACGATTCATCTAAATCGAGTTTTTGCTAATTTTGATTTGTATTAAAAATCCTTATTTATAGCAATGATACTTATCTGACTTCCACAAAACTTCCGCTCCATGAGAAAATGGAATGACAGTTAAATATTTATTCTTGTTCTATTATGAAGTATTAAGACATTCCAAAACATTCTAGCCACAAGATCAAATTCTCACTTTCCATATTGGAAGTTTTCAAAAGGCGTATTTTTTGAATTAATTTGGAATTATTGATTGAATTCTATTGTTCTCTTTTGTGAATTATCAAATTAAAATTTTTTTTCCTGTAGTGATAGCTGATTTCTTTCTTCTAACAGTATTATTAATATCATTGCGCAATTAGATAACAATACTTCGCGATCGCCCTGTTGAGATGCTTATCCCATTAATAACTTCAATAACGAAATTTCAAATAGTATGATCAATTCATACTTTATTACAAAAATTCTCATTCAGTTAATGCCAGCTTCATTTTATTTTCCAGATATTGTGACTTTTTTTGGAAGGAGCAAATGTTACGCAGTGCCGCCTATATTATTTCTGAAAATTTCCTATAACCTAATCTTTTCATTTCTCTCAATTCCCTCATCCACTATAGAACACATAGTTTTTTTCGTAAAATATTTCTAATCTTACCATTATAAACAAAGCAAAGGAAAAAATGGAAAGGATAAAGTAAAAATTCAAGTAAATTATTAATTATTATGAAATATATCATTGACAGCTCCTCATATAAAGCTTTTACATTTGAAAACGTGGTATAGGACGAATTACGTATGCTCTCGATTACAACCTTGAAATCTGGTGAACTAATGGATTCACGCTTATTAAAAGCATTTACTACAAGCGGATTGTGCATAAAATCTTATTACCGTGTTAAAAAAACGATTACCTGTGTTGTTTTACCACAACCAGTACCACCAACGATCATCGTTACTTTATGATTACGAATTGTTTTCAGGATTTCTTCTCTCATTGCATAGGTTGGCAAACTTCTTCGGAAATTCTCCATTAAATGCCGTACTGATGTAGAAGGTGGAACCAACATCGGTTTGTTAAAATTTGAATGATAGCGACCATTAATTTGTCGACCTAAAATGAAATGGGAATAGCGATTCAACATTCATAAAACATAGAAAAATATCGAAATTATAGTATCACTTGTATGAAAATATATAGCACACAGAAATTTCCCAAATAAAACTAATCAAAGGAAGTTATATTAAAAGAAAAATGCACAATGTCCATCACATATTTATATCAAAGAAAAGTTAAATTGCTGTGATTATTAAGCACTGAGCAACTTGGGCTAATAATAGATTTGTAATAAAAAAAAAAAAAAATCCCAACAAGACATTTCTGATTAAATTAGAATTAATGAAATAATTATTTTTCAATGTATTTCTCTTCATATTATTGGATGAAAAGGATTTAGTAAATTGTATTTAAGTGTTTAGACAAACTTAAAAAAAATGCTCTCTTTTGTTTACCTTCTATTGTACTTTTTAATGGATATATTAATCAGATCAAAAAAGAAGAAATAATGCCGTTTATATTGAAGATACATTAACAATCATCAAATAGCTACATAACGTATTAACAGAATTAGTATCTTAATGGAGAAAAAAGGAACATTAAACATACTTGCATTGCCAGATCGAAGGTACAAGTCGATGTCACCATAACCTAATGGAAATATAGTCAAGAAACGCGATAATGCTCGTTTCTGGAATATATTTAAAACAACCGGTTCTGAATCTCTAGCATTTGTGTACGTACATAAATCGACATGTGGGAAACGTGTGACTACAACGCGACGATTACATCCACTTCTGAAATATTTGAAAATTTCAACTTAATCAACATTAAAATTTCGATTCAATTAAATTCTCTCTCTTAAATATCATTGCTATTTTCTACATTATTTGCGCAGAATTAAATCCCAATTTTTGGGCAATTGCTACTCGTTACTAATACAACAGATAGTTATTAATAGAAAAAACAATGATGAATAATGTTACCCAATACTGTGCGATTTCAGACTGCAATTCATAGCTATACAATGCACAATTTTCCTCTTCTCAATAGATAATGGTTCGAGAATGATTTCTAAAAATAAAATTGAAATAAAAACACATCGTGACGAAAATTTTTTAAATTTATGCCATGTCAGTAATGCTAACAATTTACTTTTCAGACAGCTGAATAAAATTCCACATATGAAAATGAGCATGCCAAACATTATTTTCTCCTTTCTCACTATTTCATTTCTGCCTTCTATCTTCAATTCTGATTAATCAGTAATACCATTATTTAACATTTTTGATATTATACATAAAAACCATATTTTTTTAATCAATGAAATGATATTAGTAAAAAACGAATTAACAAATGACAGAAAAAAAATCACCTCTTTCGGTGCCACTCCTAAATTCAAGTAATTGTTTACGAATATTTTCTTCGAATGAATCGCCATCATTTTCACGTTCCTCTTGTTCAAAGCCATAATCAAAATCAATAAAATCTGATCGCTGACCAAATGTCTGCGACATTTTTTTACCTGTAATATATTTCCTGAAAAATTTATTTCAAGATATATTAAAAGCCATTCGATAATTTAGCAAATATTTAATAGTCAATTAATCTTTGAATGAACCACATAATTGGCTAGTGTCATATATAATCAATCTTCATCTTCCTTAAAATAATTTATTCTGCTGAAATTAAATCTAACCGAAATAAAATTTCCATTTATTTAATAATTATTAATAGGATTACAGATAAATATATTCCTCATCACGTGCTACTTAGCACGTGAAAGGGATGGATACGATCGATACAATTTTCTCTTTTAATTATAAAAATTATAATTTTTAAATATTTCATTAAATCCATCAAAGATATTAAGTACAATAAGTTTATTAAAATTATAAAAAAAGAAGTTGAAGTGTTCTCCACGTTTCTTCACATGTAAAATACGTCCAATCGACATGAAAATTTCATGACTAACGTATTAAACGTCACGAGACAAACTTCTCATCAAATAAACAACCAAACATTCGACCTCGCACAACTGTCGCTAATTTTTGATGCGGCCCATCGTGAAATATCCCACAAAGAGATCAGAATTGTGAAACTTCGAAAAAGAAGAAAGATTAGACGAAAGATTCATTTATTATTTATCAACAAACTTTTATTATTTCAAATCAACATGTCTTACTAACCATCTTCCATCACTTTTTTTTTTCAGTCTAAAATAACAATATTGTATTTTATATGTCAATCTTTATTATCTCTCTCATTACAATACTATTTCCTTCCATCATTCTCTTTTTTTTCACAAATATTTTGCTAAATGTTTTGTAATCGTTGATTCTTTCCCGTTGTACATTTTTTCACTCCATGAATTAATGTCAATATCGAATGTAAATAATAAATAACTAATGAAAAATGAATTGTTTATCATTTATCTTATCTTATTTATACTATTTTTTCTTCATTTCTTTTCCACATCGATTTAGCTCCCACTCTTTCCTTTTCTCTCTCGTTCTCTTTGTTATTATTTCGAAGCTTGCTTCCTTCTCTATCTTAAATCATTTCGAGAAATTGGCGGAAATTCCGATATGATTTAATGGTGCAAAATTTATTTATCTTATGCATTGAATAAATCATGAATTAATCAAGTTTGTAGGCTTTGAGAATTATAAATTGGCCAAGTTTTTAGGCTTAGAAAATCATAAATTAGCCAAGTTTTGTAGGTTTAAAATTATGTTGAATAAGTCGTAATTTTGTCTAGTTTTAGAGGTCCAAAATTAACGAAATGTATGAGTTTTAACATGATAACAGAGCATAAAAATCATCGACTATAAATTATATTACGTAATTCGTGCATATTTAAGCTTTAGATTTGGTTTGTCGGCTATCCTAAGCATTGAAAATTTGTAATTTAACTTTAAGAATTGAAGATTTATACAAAAAACGTGACTCTAAGAATTGAAGATTTACGTAAAAAGCTTGACCAGAAAAGCGTAATCTTAAAAATTGAAGATTTATACAAAAAAGCTTGATCCTAAAAATTGAAGATTTTTACAAAAAAAAAAAAAAAAAAAAAAAAAAAACAAGTGACCTTAAGAATGATGATTTTTTACAGAAAAGCGTATCATCAGGAATTGAAGATTTACTTATTTGTTTTTTCAGATATTTCATCTGATTTAATTAGGATAAAATCAGATGAATAAATTTTTTTTTTCGGTTTATTTGAAATTATAATCGCATATTCAAAATTTATTGTACTTTTTTTTCAAATTCTCAATCGAATTTGCAAGATTTGTTTATTTGAATTCTCAAATTTCATATGCTCAAATCACTTATATTCATATCTATATATTTTTTTCTTTTCTTTTTTTTTTCCTACATTTTCAGCTAAATATCCGAAGTTTATTTATTAATAATTCAAAAGTTTCCATTTGTTTATGCCAAATTTGCTTATTTAATCAATCATTTTGATTATTTATTTATTGAATTTTCAAGAAGATATGTATATATACTTTTTTTCCAAATTATTATTTTCCATTTTCTACCTACTTTTCTCGCTTATTTTTGTTGATTTGATTACAATGAAGGAAAACGAAATTTTTTAAATTAATTTTAAAGCGAAATATTTCGCCAATAATTTCATCATTCTTTTTAAATTCAATATGAAAAATTTGATTTAAAGTTTTCTTCTTTTCAATAGAACTAAATGTTGTTTTATACTCCGTGGAAGAAGAAAAGGAACGAACCATTAAAATCGGTTGGTTTTTGATCGTCCAAAATAGATTATGAAAAAAGGAAATGTTGAGTAAATGAAAAATAAAAAAAAACTGTTCGATGGACAAAATTTCTTTCCTTACTTAATTTGTTTAACTTTCAGAATAACTTCGAAGTAACTCCCCCCATGTATGACGATGACAAGATTTGTTAAGTAACTAATTAAAATTCAATTTAATTGTAAGTCAGTTGAAGACATAACGATGATTGTTGAAAAAAGTGATGACAGTGATGAAAGGAAAAGTATATATATTAGAAAAATGAAGAACAAAAATTTTACAATGTGCGCTCTAGAACAGTAATTTCAAATTTTTCTAATGATTTCTTTTTTTTTTGAGGAATTAACGAATTGGAAAAACAGATATTTTAGAGAGTTAAGATTTTTAGTAAGGTTAAATGTTAAGTTTCGAAACTGATATCTTCCCAATAGTCATAGCAACGAATTTCCTAGTAGATCATTTTTTTCAACAATTTTCTAATAAAGATTTATTTCATTATTGATTATCATTTTTTTTTTTTTTTTTTTTTTGAATTATCAACATCAATGAGAATTAATATCGTATCATACCATTGCAAAATGATATAGACAATAAATACAGGATTTGTTGATGATAGAAATATTTTTGTCGAAATTTCATTAAATAGAGAATTAAAAAAAAATAACGGGCAAACTCGTGATAGTCTTGTTTCATTTGTTTGCATTTGTTGTCAGTGTATTATTATATATTCCCATATTTATGTCTAACGTTCACATAAAATATTCATATTGATGTATTCGTAATATTTCATTTATTTTTTCAGATTTAATATATTATTATCAATCAAAGCTGTTATCCAACATTGAAATATTTTTGGAAATAATTTCACGTGTATTTGTGAATTCAGTTAACGTCTTGAGAATGATACGTGGTAATGATAAGCTTTATAGCTATAACGGAAGGCAAGAAGATAAACAAGAAAATGGTACGTAAACAATTTATTCATCATATATAAAAATCATAATGATAGGAAATGCTATCTAAAGAAAAAGAAGAATCTACTGATTATTTGTATTAATTTTTTTTTTATAAATTGAATAAATTTATTAAATATTTTAATAGCAGTACAAATATTGAGAAAAATAATTATTTTATTGAAGAACTATTATGTTATCACTTTTTATTATTATGTTTACTATCACATTATCAGTTTTGTAGTACTCAAATCTTTCATTAATCAGATTTTTGTATTATTTCCTCTATTTTCAGGTATATTTGTGCTTTAAAATTAGCAAAAAAGATGACATTATTGTTGGATCAAAATGCGCAAAATTCGTTCCTTCATCTTTTATATTGCTACTATTGTTGGAGCATTGTTCATCTTCAAGCTTATCTTCAATTTCGTAGCTTACAATACGGTAACGAAACTTTGTTTTCCAGTTTTGTTTTTAAGCTAACATTTTATTGCAATGGATTCGAATTAGATCTTTTTATAAGTTGTACAATAGGTCATCTTATGACTTTATTTTCGTGAGGACAAATCTTAAAAAACGCTGTCGATAGTTTCGGGATAACTTATGAGAAATATAAATCAAAGCATATTGAAATGTATAACAAATTAAACTTGATCATTTTTTGTCCAACAATTATCAGTAAAGTATTAGTAAAAAATACCTTTCATTGATTTGTTTTATTGCTTTGAAATTTCAATAATGCGGACTTCAAAAACAGGCAAAAGTTTTCAAAATTTCTAAGCTTGATTGAGTTTTATCAAGTTAGCCTGTATGATATTTCGCTATATTATGTTTTTTTTTTTTCTTCTCATGACTGAAGCCATCATTCAGAGATATATACAATAATTTATTTTTCTTTCTTACAGATATCCGAATTTCTTTTTTTTTGCATCCATCATAAAAGTTTAGCTTTTAGTGGTATCAACTGGAAGATGATTTGCAATATCGTCGTCAGCTATTAAATTTACGAGTTCGAAGTATTTCACATCGATTAGCGAACGATTTGCAACACTTCCGAAATGTTTTAATTGAAAAGGATCATTTAGAAACGGTTATCTTGGTAATTGCGTGTAATCGTTTTGAGGCTTTGAAAGAACATCTCGAATCTCTAAAAAAGTTTGTTGGTTTTTTTTTCCTAGAAAGTTTTCTTAGAAATATGTATTAATAACTATGTAAATATAACATGTTTTATCTTGGAAATCCCGAAACCTTTTTCAGATTACCAAAATATATGCAACTGGTCATCTCTGATATGTAATAAAATATATGCAACCGATTATTTCTGCATAATTGTGAAAGTCTTTACAAATTATAAGCGTTCTTTTGTGTGATATCTCTTTTTTTTTTCGATAGAAAATCATGTCCATTCATACAGATACAATCAAAAAAGTGAAACAAATAGAATAGAAGGCTAAAGTATATTGCAGTGCCTAAAAAAATTTTTTGAACTTCTTGAATTATGCAAATATAATTCTAAAATTTACATATTTTCGATGTGAATTCAAATTTCAGTTTAAAATTAATTAGTCATTTCAACGTGTGATTATAAATTACACTTTTTTTCTTAAAAAAGCAATACTGTATGGTTGACATATATCGTATTAGAAATTATTTTTACGGACAATACGCTGTTTTTACGTAGCATTACAAATACTTATCTGCAAGGAAAAATTTGCTTATATATTATATAGATATGAATAATTTATTTTCAGTTTACAAGGGCCGAAGATTCCGATTGTTGTTAGCCTTGACTGCAATGATGATAGTATGCGTGAACTTATCCTCAATACTGGTTCAAATATTACTCTAATCGAAAATCCCGATCAATCTTCATTCAATCTGACTAAACAGAAAAAAAAATATGAAGGTTATTATCGAATTGCGAGACATTATCGTTTCGCTCTGGATTATGTCTTCAGCATCTTAAGATATCAAAGTGCTATTATTACCGAAGGTTGCATTCCACAATTATTGATTAAAAAAGTAATAATTATTGGGAATTTTCCTGATTATATCAATCTATTAAATTATTTTGTGATCGAGAACAAGATGCGTCGATCTTGTTGATTTTTTCAATTTTTATAAGTGAATTGCGCTGGTCTCATTTGAGGATAATCTCATCCAGTAACCAAAAACTTCGTTAAACTTTGCATCTGTTATTTGATTTTTCGATTATTATTTATTGTTTGTAATTTTCAGATGATTTATTACTGGCTCCAGATTTTTTGGAATATATGTTGGCAAATAGAAAGTTGTTATTCGAAGATTCGACAGTTTGGTGTATATCAGCATTTAATGATAATGGAAAGGAAGAACTCATTGTAAAGAATAACTCTTTGCTGCATCGAACCGATTTCTTTCCAGGTTTTTTGCATCGTCCAAAAAGATTATTTTTATTAATCATGGTATTTAGATATAATGAAACTTTTTCCATCTCTTTCGATCATTTATTGGTGTTTTATCTCGATTTCATTCAAGATATAACAATACTTTATTGTTCATTTAAACAAAACGAATTATTCGAATTTGATATTATCATTGTCAAATGATTGCTTCCAATATTTTTCCTTAAAGTCAAAAAAAACTTTTTTAGGTCTTGGTTGGATGCTTACATCACAACTATGGGAGGAATTGAAAGTGAAGTGGCCGGAAACATTTTGGGATGATTGGATGCGTGACTCGGTTCAACGTCAAGGACGAGCATGTATTAGACCGGAAATATCACGTACGGGTATCAGTTTGCGAGGCAAAAAGGGTGTCAGCAAGTATATGCTTTTTCATCCTCTCTTCTTTCTATAGACATTTTGAAGTCACAAAGTTTTGATATTACTTACTTCCTTCTCAACATGTAATGTGACTTGATCTTTTTCTCAAGTCGTAGCAGAACATACTTAATTTGAAGAATTCATTATCAAAAGGAGATTAGCTGTAGCAATAAGAACGGTTATCTAAAGATCTTTATCAAGTTTATCTATAATGGTAGTTGAAGCTATTGAACAATGAATGACATGAAATCAACAGAAAAGATATTTATTTCTTCATATGATGATTGATAGTTTTGGAATTTGCGGTTTAAATTTTGCAATTAGTATTACATTGCAACGAAATTCTTTCTATGATATTTTAGTTCCTTTTTCTGCGTTTTACCAAAAATTATTTAGTTAAACTATCAGTCATGTTAAGAAAGGAATAAAATAGTTTCTGGAATTGATTCTTGCTTGATACTGCTGATATGAGCAATGTGTTTAAGTGATTCAAACAATTGATAGTTTTCTCTAATTTTCAGGGGCCTCTATTACGAGAAACATTTAAAACATATCATGGTCAACACGGATTTTTATCATTTCTCTCAGTCTGATTTGTCTTATTTAAAAAAAGATTATTATGATCTTGCTTTTCATAAAATTGTGCTTGAGTAAGTGAAAATTTGACATTTCGGAAAGGAAATAAAAATGAATTGTTTATTGATCTGTGAATTGTCGAATGAATTATCGATTGGTCGTTATTAGCCGGATCATATATCAAAATTATGATCTTCATATTACTGAGATGGAGCTTATCGATTCAAATTTTGTTTTTTCTCCTCCGTTTTCTTTAATGATGAAATGAGATACGGTTACTGAATAAACAAAGATTAAATTGAGAAATTAAATGATCTAGTACATTTGATGGGATTGCTTTTGATTAGACGTATTATATAATAGATAAACTTGTTTAATTATAGGGCGGTTCCTGCTACTTTAGATGAAATTCTGAAAGGAAGATTTTCAAATGGTACTGTTTTGCCGGAAAAAGTGCGCTTGCTTTATGTAGCTTCAGCTGATTTTAAAGCATTTGCCAGAAAATTTGGTGTAATGGATGATTTTCGAGTATGTTTAAGAAAGTTTATATTTTGAACAGATAACGGTAAAAAAAGAAAAGTGGATTATAAATTAATGATTATGAAAACTTAATAATTCGATTAGATGTTTTTTTATCCGAAAAGATCCCTTAGTTTGTGAACGGTTATGTATGGAGAAAAGTAATTTTTTTATCATTTTTCCTTAAAATTCTGAATGAATTAAATGTAATAAATTTTAGTCTGGTATATGCCGTACTTGCTACCATGGAGTGGTTTCATTTCGATATGGTCAACATCGCATTTACATGGCCCCAAAGGAAATTCAAAGCAATTGAAATGATTTTTGTTTCGAGTGCTCCAGTTATTTGGGTTATTAGCTGCTTCAATTCAAAGTTTTTTAAATTAACGGGTAATTTTATTGAGGTTTTAAGGAAGGACATAACATTTCCTTTGGATGAAATGAATTGGTATTTCTTCGGATTTGAAAATGACATTATTTCATTCTGAAGTAATAAAATGAGTTTTCACTTCACTTAGAAGTTAAAGTGACTTCATATATTAAATATTTCGATATGAAAAAGCAGAATGGAAGGATCAAGTGAAGTGGGCAAGATAATTAGGATTGAATTTGGACTTGTTTTCGATCATTCTAATTAGGAATTAAAAGATTTTTGCAGGATGATTACCGGTATTTTTTTTTTTTCAATATCACTGAGATTGATGTTGAAATTATCATTAATAATCTTTGTATGAACATTTTTCAAAGATTGTAATTTTTCAGACCGTTTCATTTTGTTACTCTCCTGAATGTAATTCAGCGGAAGTATTATGCTCAAGTTGAATATCCCTTATTCCAGTTATGTGCAAAATATTTCTAGTTTTATGATTTCAGTATAGAATTTTTCGATGTCTTCTAGAGATAAATGTTAGTTTTATTACGCGTTTTTTTGCACAAATAAATCTGATACTTAATTGATCATCGAATTGTATTTGCTATTTTAATATTTACTATATTGATCATATTTACTGTTTCTGTTTCGCAAGGGTTAACAGATTTTCAATTTAGTTATTTCAATTTTTCATCAATTTTTAATGTATCTCTTACATTATTTTGATATTTGGGTTTAACTTGATGTAATTGTTTCAATTTATCATTAATTTTTGATTAACGAAAAATTTTGATTAACTTGGAAGTTATGAGTTTTTTAGTACTAATAAAAACAGAGAGATTTCTAAGAAGTGACAAAATCATTGCGATGAAATAATATAGATCTATTGTCGAACAGTTGCAAAATTTTCAGCTTTTTCACAAGAATTCGTAGAAAAATCATCATTAATCACCGGTTTTCGTGTTGAATTGTTCAATACAAAGAGTTGATTGGACATTCTTTTTTTAACAAAAACAAATTTTCAGAGAGTATTAGAGGTATGAAATTAGAATCATCGACTTATCAAGGATTCATTTTCATCTTATTTAGATTCTAAAGATATTATCTTCAAGAAATGTCTTTAAAATTGCCAAGTGTAAATTATACATTCATGCAATGAATATGAATTTATTTGGTCGATGATTTGTTAAGATAATCAGATTTTAAGCTATCGCTTCTTTTGCTACTGGCTCTTTTTTTTTTTTGAAGTTTATCATTTGGAATTCATGATACGGTTTCTTTCTATGATTCATTGAATTTCTCTATGATTTGAAAATACAGTATAAACGGTTTAATTTTATTGCAAAAATCGAAAATGCTGAAAACAGAACAAAAGTATCAGTTCGAATATTTGGCTACTAATCAAATTCATAAAATATCAGTTTGAATATATGTTAGTTATGAAAATTTTCGAAATGGAATTACTCAAGTGTGCAGAAATTACGCGGTTTTTGTGAGATGTTATTTTAAATTTAAATTTAACTGAAGATGAATGGTAGTTCGGGACTTTAAGTCGGTAAAACAGAAAAGAAATCTGAATTTTGAAATATTTTTATCCTCGAGTATTCTTTTTTTTGCAACTTTGAGACATCTAAGCAAAGATTCATTTGACGTTAAATATTTTTAAAACGTCACATTTAAATAAATGAGAGATGGGATTTAATGTTGCTTTCGCAATTTATTTGAAAATCAAGCGATGACTGTTTGTTAGTTTAAAGTAGTTGTTTGGGAATTAATAATATAAAATTATTTTTGAGTTTAAATTAATTATTTGAAATATCACTTGAAGTATAATATTCCCCACGCACATTTCCGTATCTTGCTCAACTTCATCCATACGGATTGAGCTAAATTTCCATCAGTTAGATGTATCGTTGCGATTTCTTTAATTTATTTTCATCACATTTTTAATACAATCTGAACTAGTATAATTTTAGACTAATTTTTTCTACCGATATTTAAATTACATAATAAATTTAGGATTGCTGACATGGTTTTATGTAAATTAATAGCAATGATTTCCACATGTATTGGATTTTTTTGGTTTTTCACAGATATTGGAGCTAAGAAGTTGATTTTTAGTATATTAAACTGGGTTTTTTTTATGCATGAAAAGGCAATTCGGTCAGGTTCTGCATGAAAAAGCAATTTGTTGACTTCATAATTTTCGTCGTTTAGCACTTTTTTACTTTGGCATTTTAATGAATTCTGTGCATGAAAAAGCAATTCCGTCAAATTCTTCTAGAAATATTCGATTTAAATTCACAAATTAATCGGTAAAATTTTTTGCAGATTGATGTTCATTCATTTATTTTTCTCTGCAGAACGCATGAGTGATAGTCGAATCCAATACATTGCCTGCCGGGAAATAAGTAAATTGACAATCTATTAATGATCTTTGAATTGTAAATAATTTTTTTAACCTATATATATATATATATATATATATATATATACGTATATATAACATTTCTGATTGATAAAATTATTAAAATAAGCTAAATAAATAAATACATATTGTTAATGATTTTTTAAACTCATCTATATTTAAATTTAACTTGTTTTAATCATCGAATTACCCTGAAATTACATTTATGGCACTAGAAATTAAAATGTGTTCGTCGAAAAAATGTCAGATATATTTCAAATATTATAATATATTGCTATACACAGATGTGTATCGAACTGGATCGAATGCATGATTATAGCATGAGGATAATAACAATGATAATCGAGCAATTCTTATCTTTATGCAACATTCAAAGTAAGCCGTAATGCCCTCTTGCCGTACCTCAACTTATTCAAATTTGTATCAGATTTGTTGTTTAGTTCCTTTTTTCCTTTTTTATCTCCCATCTTTTTGGTATTTTTATCATTTCATCATTTCATATTTTTGATTTTGACGAATGGCGAAATCATTGATTTTCCACATTCTGATCATTGATTTTCCATATAATCGTATCAAGTTAGCAAGTAATGCATTGAACGACTCGAAATAAGAAAACGTCGATGAATGATCTAACAGCAACGATAGAGATGGGAGCTGAAATCGATGCACTTAAAAATGATTCTAAAAAATATAGGATCATTACAGAAATGTAATACCGATAGACTGCAATCATTAAAAGATTCTGATCTGTGATTTCTCTATTTTTGCTTAAAAAGTTTGCTATTTTTTGTTTTGTAATATTTCTTCCTTTTTGTAGAAAATGAATGTCGGTTATAACATTTTTAACAATTTGTGAAGTTGGAAAAGAAGAAAGAATATGTTTTATGAAGCTGGAAAAGAATAAAGAATATATAAAATGATTGATTGTATTTACTATCATAAAAACAGTAGTGATTACTTGATTTTCTTTTCCCTACTCAAATTAATTATTTGTGTAATAAAATTTTTTCCCATCCATTAGCAAGCTATTTTGCAAAAAAATTTTGACGACGGATATTAATTGTAAATTGTACGAATTGTTGAAAACATTGGGGTGAATAAATCATCAATTCCAACGAAGTATGACAAAATATTTCAATAAATCAAAAGATAAAATGTCTATGGAAGAAATCAACTCATATAATCATGTTGTTAACACATGGCAGTTATATTTAGTGAACTTTGATTATTTATCACTAAGCGTAATTTTATATGACAATTGCTGTATATTTATGTGGCAGAAACAAAATTTGAAATTTTTGATTCATGATAGTTCACGAATAATTAATTTTCTTCCACTTTATTTAACAAATAATACGAAATAATATTTTAATTTATTCAGTAATATATCGAATTTCAACAATTCATACAATTCCTATTTTTTTCCGTGTTGTAAAATTATAGGAATAGGTGTCTTGTATTTTGGTATTTACTTATTTATTCATCTAAGTATATTAGAAGATATTGTATAATATTCGTTTTTATTTTCTATCCTATACTTTGTATTATTTAACCTATTTATTTAATTATGATTAAGCTCGGAATTGCTAATTTTTTTTTTTTTTTCATTTTCAAGAAATTACCTTTTAGAATTCCAAAAAAAAAGAAACGAAAAAAAAAGAAGAGAAATAGATGATTGGGAAAGTCTAATAATTGTCGCATCACAATATATGGATACTGTTTGGCTAAATCAATAATTTATTCTTGTTACTGAATATTTGTTGAAAAACAGCGAAATATTCCAAATAATCATATTTTTGCAATTTTTTTTTTTCGATAAAATTGATAATATTTTGGATTTCAGTTTAATATATTAATTAGAAAAGAGGATTGCCTGAAAAATTTTCATCTCAAAAATTTTTATCAGTTATTTATGAATGTAAGTCGCATGAGTGTAATTAATATTTCGAGTTGACAAATGAATGAACTTGTTATCTGATTTAAATCTAATATGTAATTTGGTAAAAAATTGTCAGTTTTATAAATAAATTGATTAATATCGAAATTTTCTGATAAAATCTAAGTTATTGAAAATTAATGAATAGATAAGGATCTTTTTTTCTGTTCATCAAAATATTTGTGTGGAAAAAAATACGAAAAAAGTGTAATACAATGTGTCTTTATTATTATTATCATTATTGTTATTATTACTGATATTCTTATCATCATTAGTTAATATTATTATCACTAATAGTTATTTTTGTTAGTAATGATTTATCTCATTGTTTCCATATTGCGGCAATTAAAAAGAAAAGTTCAATAAATTCGATGATAATAGCTGTTATCAATAATCACTGTCATCAGTAACTATCTACGTATTTCGATACAGCTGTAGATAATGATAATTGTTATCAGTGCTACTGCCCATTTATAAGCATTTCCGATAACAGTTGTAGATGATGATAGCTGTTATCAGTTCTTTTTTTATCACTTTTTTATTAATGCAATTAGAATTTGAAATGCCATTGTTCGCTTCAACTGTAAGATACAAATAAATTGATTGATGAAGATTTTAGTTGCGATTATCCAACATTTAAACCCTTCATTGTCCTTGAAACTATTCTTTTGTTCTTCGTTGAGATTTTCTCATCAACATTTTATATTCATAGCAAACAATATATATGATTTCCATTTTAAATATTTTAATTCAAAAAAAAAAAAACGAATAATTGAATTAATAAGAATAATAATGAAAGGCGAAAGGAAAGTTTCAATTTTTTTTTTAATAAAAATTTTTCGTTAATCTGTTCATTTTTGTACTATATTTTTAATGAAAATTATTTTGAATTAATAATTTACTCTAAATGAATTATCAGTTTAAATATATGAATCATTCTATTCATTCTTTTGTTAAATAAATGAGAAATTAATCTTTTACATTCAAATATTTATTCACTCAAAATTATGACATCAAATTTAACCATTATTTTAAAATTTAGCATATTTTTTTTAATTCTATAACTGGGAAAAAAGTCGAAAAAAAGAAAATTTTAAAATTTGTAAATGTTGTTTGAAAATTTTAGACATGATGATATACAACGAAAAATAAAATTTTGATTCGTAGAAAAAAAAATGCAAATGAGGCGAAAGTTGAAATTAATGAATAATTAATTTAATTATTCTTATCCTCTTATCTGAACTTACGGTATATTAATATATTTTCGTGAATGATTATAGATTGATAATTTATTAATTGTAATTGATATTTACATTTTCTTATTTCTTAATATAAGCGTTTTTTTTTTTTTTCATTCCGAAATTTAATTATGAGAAATTATAAACAAATTTGTTATCTTTCATCTACTTATTATTTTGCATAATTTTGTTGTAAGTTTGAAATCATTGCGCAAATTTCTCACTTACTTTTCAATGGTACAATAAATAGCGAACTTATTGAAAATTCAAATATTCCAAAAAATTGACCATAACTGAAACCTCTCAAATTGTAAAAAAAAACCAGTTAACTTAAAAAAGTAATTCAAATTTATATTTACAAAGTTTTGCAAATTCAAATTCCTTTCTAATTTATAGAAGTATTTTAATATTTATATAATTTTAGTAATAAAAAAAAAAAAAAAAAATCACAAATTGTTGAATAAATACGATAAAAAGAAAAAAGAAAGTGATCTATCATTTTTTAAGTTTTAGAAAAGAAGTAGATAAACGAAGATTTGTACTACTGATAACGATAATAGTAGTCGTAAACATTAAATGAATGTTATCAGATAAAATGTTCAAGGAGAAATGTCAAGTCGAATTTTCTCGGAACGAAAGAAAGAATTGAAATTTATGCTTGCTAACATTTTAATATATTAGCTTTTAGCACTGTTTACATTTATCTTGGTCAATTTAACAATATTATTATTTGTATTTATTTAAAATAGATCGTATAGTAATCATACGGTATTCTTTCTACAAAAATTGTACAGTAATTGAGTGTTAATTTTACAGTACTCTTCAAAAATAACAAAACTATTTGCAATTGTATTTGAAAGTGATATTTATAAATCATTATTTTATGATTTATTATCGAAATTATAGTAATGAACAGGATTAGTATGGTAATATTAATGAACGGTATTAATGTGATAAGTGGCAATAATAAAATGATGGCAATATGATAAGATGTAATGAAATGATAGCAATATAATAAGCCACAATAATAATGCAAAGTGACATGATATAATAGATCGTAGTGATACGACAATGGTGATAGGATAAGATTGGAGTGATAAATAATAATAAAAGCATAAAAGTGTGATATATCTAAATGATTTGAATTTTGTCAAACTCTTCCTGGTACTTAAATTTGTTAAGTTGAATTATTTAATTAAAAAAAAAAAAAAGAAATAGTGATGAAATAATGAATTGTTGATTGGGAACTAATTAAATTATCTAATAATTTCTTTTATTTTTCATTTTTTAATCTTATATCTTACATTTCACTTCCATTAATCAATATATTTTTTCCATATTCTTTAATCTTTTTTATAATTGCGGAAATAAAATAAAATTATATGATATTTGTCTCAAATATTTTATGCAAAAATGTTTATTGATATTTTATTTTTAATACTTGATATGTTTTGATATATTCACATTTACCATTCATTTTATAGAATTAAATTTCCCCGATTAATTCAACGAAATTTTATGAAAGTATCAAGTATTGTTACACCAGAATACCTATATTACTATAATTTGTTAGGTTGAATTATTTAAGTAAAAAAAAAAGTAATTAAACGAAACGATAAAATGCTAATTATAAACTAATTAAGCGATTGAATTATTCAATAATATTTCATTATTTTATTTTGCATTTTACATATTATTTCTTTTCTCCTTTCTTTTGGCACTTTTTTTTGATATTTAATTTTCGAATTTATAAAAGAAATTGGAATTAATTTATAAATATGTTCATTGATAATTCTAGCCAAATAAAATATAAATATTCTTTTTTTCACCTTTGCCCTCTCCGCTTTTCCCTAATTTCATCTTTTTTTGTTTTTCCACTTTACGTATGTCATTTTGCTGTTCGATAACAATAATAATCATAATAAATTGGGCGGTCGCAAGCAGCAGCAGCAGCAGTGTCAGCGGCGGCGGCGGCGGTGACGGCGGCTTTCGAGATGACAATTCATGCATCCGCAACAGTATCACCACCAAGGTTTTCTCTATTCTTTCGTCTTTCTCCCAAACTGTTCCATCTTCTATCTTTCAATTTTCCAATTTCCTTTCCTCGATTTACCCGATCACGTATTCATTTTACCGATTTGTCGAAATATTCCCATCTTCTTCCTCCCCCACCTCCTCCCCTACCTCCCACTCCTCTCCCTCCAACTTTTCAACAAATTCATATTTACATCCATTTGCTTTCTACATTTATATTCACTATCTTCTTATTTACCAATTTGGTATGAATCGCCAGGGGGTCTGGGAAAGGATAAGAATTTGTTTACCTTTTCACATACATTTTCCTCCCATTCCTCCCCTTCCTCTCCCCGCCCTCGACCATTCTCTAACCCCGTCTTTCTTCTTGTCAACAAAACATTCGACAGTTAAGGCAATTAGTAGTAAACATTGCAAAGGGGTGGAATAAAATTCATTGATGCTATTATACACATATGTGCCATTTTTGGATTCCTCACCCGCTCCCTCCCACCCCCTGAATCCCCTGCTCCCCCGCTTTTCCGCGCTCCCCGCTTTGTTCTCTTATCCCATTGACCTGATTGATATAGCAGTTATGCCATAAATTTCAATTATTCGAAAATAGATTTGCATACCAATGGCTATCTCATTCTTTCTCATTCCTCTTTCCTCATCTTTTTCTCCCATCGTTTCTATTGATCCGAAATTTTTGCCAATATGATTTTATCGAAATAAATTACAATTGTTTTAATTAATTATTTTATTACAATATTTTCATTTAAAAATTTATTATTTTTATTTTTAATTATTTTTTTCTTATTTTAATTGCCAATGTGGAAAAATTTTTTCTTTCTCAGTTCAATCCTAATGTGAAGTTTTTTTCCCTTTTTAAAGTGAATTTCTTTTTTTTTTTTCAAAATTATTCCTAATACTTTATGGACACTTTTTTTCCATCTCATATGTTTTATTTTTTTCAACTTGTTTCCAACTTCCCAACTTTCATGTGAAATTCTTCTTTTCACTTACCTAATACTTTACGTGAAGTTCCTCTTTTTTTTAACCTATTTCCAATGCCTTACGTGAAGTTTTTTTTTTCATTTCTAATGTATTACGTGAAGTTTTCCAATCTCCACGTATTTTGTAACTTTTACGTCAAAATTTTTTTCTTTTTTCATTCTTGCTAAAAACACAGTGATGATAGGGATAGAAAATATACCATGTAGGAGTAAACGTAAAATTATTACATTCATATTATAGATATTATAAATTAAAAAAAAAAAAATGATTATTTGAAATATCAATGAAAGATTTTATTTAAAATAAATAAAATCGATATTTGTATTAAAATTTTTTGTTTTAAATAAATAAAATCCATATTTTATATCCACTCCTAATATTATATTAATAAATTATTTGATTACCAAAATATAACCATTATAAATGATCTTATCATCTTATCATTGACCGCCATTTTTCCGTATTCCCCGATTTTTTCCTTTTTTCCGTAATATTTCTCTCTCTCTCACTCTCTGTCTCTTTCATATGGAAGAAATTTTTGTGAGAAAGAAAAAATTGAAACATGAAAGGTAACAACAGGTAATTGATCGAATACTTCGACCAAAAAATTAATTATTGATTGATTGATTTTTGTTGGATCAATGAAATGAAAGACATTTCTGTAGGATGGAGGGGAGGGGAGGGGGTGGTTGATAAAGGACGGGGGTTAGAGATTGAGGAAGGGAGGACAAGAATTGATTCATATTTGACAATTCATTCTATCAGTGTAATGGATGGTGCATAGTTGGAGTGGGTGGAATTATACCGGTAGATAATGGATACCTATAATTGATTGCTATTTGAGAGATAAAAGTAGAAATAGATCTATAATTGTGGTACTAATTATCAAGGTTGGTATTAATTATCAGATAATGTGACCCTGATACTAATGATATTAATATCAGGTTGAAAATGATCACGAGTGCTACTTTTATTAACCTATTCTATTGGTACCAATATAGAATTAAAGAAAACCAAATAATGGTACCTGTAAACTAATGATGAAAATGACTTGAAGAATTCCATCCAGGTTGAAGATCAAATCGGGAAGTCCTGCTTGTGTTTGGGTTGAAGATGATCAAGAAATGTTATCTTGTATTAATAATACTGGTTTTAATAATTATAGGGAAAGTGAAAAAAGGAAAGATTCTAGGATGCATTATTAAATTATCAGTAGTGAATTTTAATAATTTGGAGCTTAAGAGGAAAAAATGATTTTGTATTTGAAAAAAAAAAATGAGAAAAAAAGATGGATGTTTTGATTTTTTTTTTTTTACTAAACTTTGAGATTTAAAATTTCATCTCATTGTTTCTTTATTAAAGAATTTTAAAAAAAGAAATTTTTTTTTTAATTGTTTTTTTTTCCTTTCTTGTTGTCTTTTTTAGATAGAAATAATTCCCAAAAATTCTTTTTTTTCTTTTTCACATCTTTTACGTTTTTTTTTTTTTTCATCTTTTTTTATGTCTAAACAATATCTTCTATTTAAATGCAATCATTTGTTTAGTCATATTATGCTAAAAAGAATTTTTGTCCAAAATTGTTTTGTCTGGCAAAAAAGACGAGAAAAAAAAAGTGGAAAAAAAGGAAATGTTTTTCATTTTTCCTTTTAAAATACTTTTGCTTTTTCATTTTTATTTTTTATTTAGATCGCAAGAAAACGGCGACAATCATAAATAACGACAACAACAATAACAACAACAACGACGATAGCGACGTAATAGCGACAACGTATGGATGTCGTACGTAGTCTATTACGATCAGTTACACCGTTAGCTGATGGTGATACGTCTGATCGTATTAATTACTACTTTTCTACGATTATTTTAGTCATTCTATCAGCATTTATTTCTGGATGGAGGTTGGTGAAATTTTCTTTGACTTTTTATTTTTGAAAAATTTTTATAATTGATGAATTAACAAGAAAAATTTTTGCAAAATTTAATAGAAAAATTTATATATTTCCAAAAAAATTAATTTTGCATAATTTCTTGACAAAAGGAGTGAAATATTGATATATAATTCATACCTTTTCTTAACCTATTCTCAAACTTTCAATGAGTATGACGTCTTGCTTACTTAAATGATACGTTGACAGTGAACGTGTACTTCGCACGTGGAACTATTTTAGGTAAACAGAATTGGCACTTTGTTTCGGATGAACCGATGAAAAAATATATTTCTAAAAATTTTTGTAAATTTTGGAATGTTTCTTTTCTTCTTACCTTCAAAATTGATTGCTTCTTTCAAATGACTATTACATTATTAAAATTAGTCTAATTAGCATAATTTTTGGTTTATTTTCTTTCGCCAAAAATTAGCTAAAATCAAAAATGCTAAATTCTCAATGTATCAAATCAATCTTTTGGGCTATTCATATCTAACTAAATTTTCCACTTTATCATATATTATTTGACAAAAAATGCACTTTTATTTCGTAAATTTCTCGAAAATATACAAAACAGAGAATGAATAAATGATTGAAAAGAAGAAAATGTTTTTTCATATTAAAATTATTTAAATTAATTTGTTAAAATACAGAAATTTGATGGTTTATTAAAATTGTGCAATGTAATGGAAAAAAAAAAAGATTTCAATACTTTCAATAATATAAAGTATTAATTAATTAATTTCGATTCTTTTGTTTTTCAATTTTTCGTTCTAAAATTTTAATGTTTGTTTGAATAATTGAAATTTAGAATAAATAAAAGAAGACGAATAAAATATTAAACAAAAACACTAGAATTTTATGCTCGGTTTTTGAAAATATTTAAAATTTAATTTAATCTTGAAGATTTAAAATTAAATTAAAAATTTGCTAGTATTGATATTTTTTACTTATTGTCTTTATCATAAAATGTATTTTAATCATCTCTGCTAAGGATAAAAAAAAGTTTAGAATTTTAATTTTCAATTCAGATTACCATCATTAAAATTATAAAATATATTCAACTTTGGTAAATCTTCACTTTATGTCTATTTTTAGTAGAATTTTTGAAATTTTATTTTCATTTCCTGCTCCAAGTTAATTTCTACTTTTGACTTATTCTTTAACCTGTATATTCTTCATTTATATAAATATTACATATTTTGTATATACAAATTTATTTTTATAAAATTTTCGAAAAATTTCTCGAAAAAAATTAGTCAATAATCCATCCATTCCGTTGTTGTTTCTTTTTTTCTATTGACTAAGTAATACTTTATTTAATTAATCGAAAAATAAATCACTAAAAATTAGCAAATTTTTTTATTTTTTATTTTGAATTTGAGAGCAAAATAATTTGAAAAAGTGTCACATTGATGCATATTCTTTTTGTCACCAAATCAATCATTCTTGTTTCTTTCCCTGTAATTTGACCTTTCACACCGCAAAAGCTATTATTCATTTTTAAATTTGTATCGATTTTTGAACTTTCATTTTTAAAATTTTCTTTATATGAAGTATATTTATATTTATAATTGCAATATATATATATATATTTATTTAGAAATTTTCAGTTAAAACTTTCAATTATATTAATTTATTTCAGCTTTATTGGTTCACCAATACAATGTTGGTTTCCAGCGTATTATCGAGGTATTTGTAAATTTCTAATTTTAGTAAAATAATTTTGTTTAATTTTTAAATTTGAAATTGAATATTAAATTTAGTTTGTAACTTTTTTTTTTGTTTAAAGATGAATGAATGTAAGTCTTTCATTTCTATATTTCATTATATTTTTTATTCATTGTTGTATAATAGATATGCAAGAATTTATCAGTTACTGTAAATAATTATAATTTATCTGAATTAAGTATTGTAGTAATTAAATACATATATGATTACTTGTAATTAAAGCATCTTTTTCCTTTTTGTAATAATAATAATAATCAAAATATTATACTTAGTACTATCATTAGGCATATTATGTTTTTACATGATAGTTATTTTTTAGTTTATTTTAATGAATTCATTAATTAAAATATTAATTATTATTGGCTACTAAATGTTGAAAATTTACATTTTATCAACAAATCAGTTTTTTAATTAAAATACTATTTGTTAAGTGTTGAAATTTTATATTTTATCATAAATCAATTATTCTATTAAAATACTAATTGTTTAATTATAATATTAAACTATTAAGTATTAAAAATTTATATTTTATCATGTACTGAGAATTTATATTTTATATCATATAATTGAAAGATTTTTTTCGAATAAAATATTTAAAAAAATTAATTAATTTTTAGCAATTTTCTTTTCTCCAAAAATGATCAGAATTAATCAAAAATGATTATAATTAATCCTAAAAATTTCCTACCATTTAATATCTTTTTTTTTCAGGATGGTGGATTGAATATGCATTAGATTATTGTTTTGTAAAAAATACTTATTTTTTACCATTTACTGATATTATTCCGGATAATTACTGGGATATCGCGGAACATGTAATTCCGATACCAAAAAATATCACTCAACGTGAGGAACGTTTAATTGGTTAGTTTATAATTTTATTATTTCAAATAAATATTTTATTGTTTTTTGGGAAAAAATTTTGGAATTAAATAAATTTATTTAATTCAAAAATTAGAATTATGTAAAATTTTTACGAGAAAAATTGTCAAACTTTTTTTCCTCCTTTCTCTTTACTATTATAAATATATTAGGAATAAACGATCTATGAATGATTAGACAGGAAAATGATAAATTAAGTGGTAATTAAAAAGAAATAAAAAAATTAATAAGCAAAGTAAGAAAATAGGTTAATTTAGGAAAAATCAATTAATTTAATTGAATAAAATAGTCAATAAGTGCAAGCAGATTTAAGTTAATTTTAATTGGAAATTTAAGTAATTTAGTTAAGTGAAATAATCGATAAAAAAAATAATAAGTAATAATAAATGTTAATCAATTTGGAAAAAATTAAGTAATTTACAGATAAGGATGAAGCAATTAAAATTCAGTATTGTACATTATGTAAAATACAATAGTTAATATTATAATTAAACGTTATAATAAGTAGGTATGATTAAATAAATTCATTAAATTATTATTGTTATTATTGTAAATTTAATAATTATTTCGCTTATTATTGAATTATAAATTATTAATTTTGAATTTTTTGAACAAAAAAAGAGAAAAAAGAAATGAAAAATTTGAAGATTAAACTTTTAAAATAATTTTGAAATAATAATCTTATTTTGTTTATTCAAAAAAATTTCAGGTTATTACCAATGGGTACCATTTATTTTTGCCCTACAAGCTATATTCTTTTATTTACCGGTTATTTTATGGCGTACCTTGTATAATAGCTTAGGTAATTTGTTTATTTATTTAATTTTTTTTTTTTTAATTAGAATTATTTATTTTAATTTTGCTCTTTTCTTAATTATTTATATGAATGAAATAATGATTAAATGATATTAGCCAAAAAAAAAAAATATGTAACTAAGATAAATATTTATTATTTTATTCGAATTTTATCTGCATGTTTATCATAATTTATCATTCCAAATGGAAATGAATGGTAATAACTTCTCTTTATAATTCAAACTTGGATTATTCAATTAGTTAATTAATTTGCTAAGCAGTAAAATTAGACTGATAAATTAACAAATTATCAGAATAGACAAAGCTTTTATGATTAATTTGACATTTGCTATTGTTATCAATAATTATTGAATTTCACTCTTAAATTAAAAGTATGGATGAAAATTCTTGTAAAAGTAAATCATCAAAATATTTCGCATAATTATTATTACTAATTAATTAATGATCTCGTTAGAAATTGATCATAATTATCGTATTTTCCAATTGATCTGAATCTTTTGAGATTTTAATTTTTGTTACACTTTCAATAGATCAGTATTGATTGTATTATTTTTAAACTACGTAAAATTAAATTATGTATGACGGCAATTGAATTTAACAAAATTTGTGAATTAATTTAAATTATGCAGAACTTAAATTTAAACAAATTTTCAAATTATTTGCAATCCTAGGTTAAGTAAATTTTTAAAGTGATTAAATAATATATAAAATTCTATGTTAGATAAGTTTAAATTAATTAATTTTGTGCGAAAGCCTTAAATTAAGCAAATTTTTAAATTAATTTAGCTATATAAAATTTTAATTTAGGCAAATTTTTAAATCAATTGTTTAATACTTTAGATTAAACAAAATTTTTTGACTTAATTAAATTATATTAAATTTTAAATTGGACAAATTTTTTGAATCTTGTAAAATTTTAGATTAACAAAATTGTTTGAATTAATTAAATTATTTATAGAACTTTAAATTGAATAAATCTTCAAATTAATTAAGTTATGCTAAATTTTTAATCAAATTAATTTTTGAATTATATGTAGAAATTTGGGACGTTAAATAAATCTTTCAATTAATTAGATTATTGGATAAATTTCGAATTAAACGAATTTTTCGTTTAATTCGAAATTTGAATATTTAAATTTTAGGCATAAAAGTTGGGACAATTTGTGATACGTGCAATATTCGATCAAATATGATCGCTAGAGATCGATTAAAAAATTTGGAAAAAGTTGCATCATTTTTGACATATGAACGTGATATTCATTCATCATTAGATGATCGAAAGCATCGTCATTTATCATCTGGTCGATTTCTTATCAGTGCATATTTGGTTTGACATTTATGAAATTTTTTTTTCTTTTTTTTTGCTAAATTTTGATAATTAAAATTTTAATTGCTAAAATTTAATAAATCAAAATTTTAAGTTTTATTTAAAATTATAATAAAAATAAATTATACTGAAATAAAAACAACATTTCTATTATCTTTTTTAATTTTAATTTAAAATTTCGATTATTTCTTTCTTTACCATATTTATTATAATATATATTTGATAATAAATAATGCAATATGGATATAAGAATATTTGAATACAAATTATAATTTTATAAAAATCAAAATTAAAAGTCTGTTTTTTTGTGAATTTCGAAAATTTTGATTTATAATTTTATAAAAAATTAAAATTTTTTTCCCGCCAAAAAATCAATAATGCAAATCATTGCTACGAAATTGATATGAAAAATGGAAAAAAAAAATGAAAAAAAGCAATAATTGATTAAAATTGTCTCATAAAATTTATCAAACTTTGAAAATATATGAAATTCTGACCTTTAACCTTTGCAGTTTATGAAGTTTTGCTATGCTCTAAATGCATTGCTACAATTTTGGATAATTAAAAAATTTTTTGGTGTTGAAAGTATTTGGTGGGGTGCTCAAGTATTCTCTGACCTAATTCATGGCTTAGAATGGCCACAAACTGGCAATTTTCCACGTGTTACTTTATGTGATTTCACGGTATATTTTTTTAATTTAAATTTTTTAAAAATTTAGAATTTTCCAAAAGTTTGCATATCTTCTTCAAATTGTTTGATTTTTTTATTTTGAATATGTAATTATTAAAATTATGAAAAAGAAAAGAGATGCAAATTATTTTTTTACTATTTTTTATATTATTATTATAATTAATTCTTCGTGAATATTTGAACTATTTATTGTCTCCATTAATTAATTAATGAATTAACGTAGTCAGTACGGAAGTTAATTTAAAAAATGAAACGGATTAATTTTAAATTGCTAAAATTTAAATAATTTCAAAAAAAAAAAATCTTTAGGTACGAGTACTTGGTAATCTTCATCGACATACCGTACAGTGTGTATTAATGATTAATATGTTTAATGAAAAAATATTTTTATTTTTATGGTTTTGGTTACTTATCGTTTCGACTATCAAGTTAGTTGCTTTTATCACACAATTAATCACATCTTAATTAGTGTTATCATTTTAAAACTAATTAATATTATCATCTAAAAATTAATAATTTATCTCTAAATAAATTTATAGAATCAAAGAAAAAGTTAAAGTAGAATTTAATTCAAAATCTTTTTTTTTTTTTTAATGCAGATTTTTCCGATGAATTCCATTTATGACGAAGGAATATATTTCAGAAAAAAAAAAATAAAATAAAAGTTATTTTGATTAAACTTTATTGATTGATTTTTTTAAAATTATTCTATTTTATGAAAGAGAGTTAAAAAGTCGGAATAAGAACTTGTTTGAAATAAATCATTTTTTTTATTAAAATTTCATTTCCTTTCTTTTTTTTTCAGTGTTATAAGTCTTTTACAATGGTTATTTGCAAGTTTTATGAATAATTCTGGTCGAGAAATGATTGGTATCTATCTTGAAAAGGTTTATTTTTTTATTTTCCGCAAGATTTTAATTTTATTATTGTAAAATTGAAATTTTGGAACTTTCCCATATTTTTTATATTTGGCGTCTTATAGTTTTTGTAAAATTTGAAATTTTATTTATCTTTTTCCTCCTCTTCTCTAAAAAAAAAAGAAAAAGTTATTTCCGAAAGATTTTTAATTTAAAAATTTAGAATATCATATTTAATTTAGAATTTTGCTATTTATTATTAAATTTTTAAATTATTTTAATTATTCAAATTATTAATTATATTTGGAATATCAATTATTTTGGATCATTAATTATTCACATTTAATTATTAATTTCTTCAAATTTTTAGATTGATCCAGCAATTGCACATACGACACGTCGTCGTGCTTTAATCGATGAATTTGTTGTTGAAAAACTTCGTCCAGATGGTGTATTCATGTTACAATTGGTAAAAATTAATTCTGGTGATATTGTCACTTGTGAATTGATTGAAATACTTTGGCGACGTTTTGTTGCGAATCGCGTAAATCCTCCACCATATATGGAACCATTATTAGGCGATAAACAGAAAATTTCATCTCCTGAAAGCGGATTATAGTACAATTCATATAACAGATTTAATTCTCGTAATTATTGCGAATTAAATAGACAATATATTGGTATTTGTGCTTAATTTTATTCCAGTTTTTTGGACGAAAATAGTAAAATTTTGGCGAAAATAATCATGATAATCAAATTTTGGAAAAATTTATATATTTGTGCCCAGTTTATATGGGTGAAAATAATTAATGCTAATTAAATTCAAAAAAAAAAAGAGAAAAAAACAGTATATTTGTGTCAAAATTTTATTCCAGTTTTTATCCGGACAAAAACAATAATGCTAATTAAAATTAATATACTTTGTATTTCTGCCGAATTTCATTCCAGTTTTTATCCCGGAAAATAATGAAGTTAATTGAATTTAATTGGTTAATGTTTTTATTTATACGATTTACCGAAAAAAAAAGTCCATGACATGCAGGAATTGAGATAGAAATGCCAGCAAAAAAATGAATATTTGATTCCTGGAAAATTGTATTTTTATGGATCGAAATGTTACTGATTATTTTGATTATTGATTATTTAGTTTATCATCAGCATATGCTAACAATTCATGTCGTTAGAAGTTTAATTGATTAGAAATGAAAATTTCAGCAGGTACGATTATAAGAATGAATATTTTTCTTTGTTAGTTAATAAAATATAATTAAAAACATAGTAGATTAAGATAGTGGTTATTTCAAATAATTTCAAATTAATTACTTTAAAAATAAATTTTGGAATTTATTAATGCAAAAAAAAAACAAAAAAAAAATTGCGAGAATCAATAATTAAACAAAGTGCAATTTTAATTAAATTGTCAAATTAAATTTTCTTTTGCCAAATGATTTAAAAGTGTCGTATAATATGCTTTACTGTTTTATAATTTATTTGTATTATATTATAAATTTGATAACAAATTTAATTTTAATTTCGTAGCTTAATTCTTTATAATTTTTTGATTAAATTGTATTGCAATTTTCTTATTTTTGTTAAATATGATTTGTCTGCATTGATAAATTTACAAATAAAAAGTTATCATTTTTATCAATCATTTATCACTTTTTTCCCATCCAGATAACGTGTTGCTATCAAAATACACGAAAAGTACTTTCTATTTTTCTCTTTTTCCATTTCCTTTTTTTATTAAAATTTAGTTTAGAATGATTTAGGATTCTAATTTCTAGTTTACGATATCATTTAAAAATTTATTTTAACTTAATTAGAAAATGAGAACGACTTTTTGACAAAGAAAGATGTTTAATTTCTTTTTTTTTACAAATTTACGTATAATTACAAATCTTTTTTGTCCAAAAAATCGTTTCTTTTTTTTCAGTTTTTATGAAATTTTTAAATAATATCGTAAACTAGAAATTATAACCCGAAATTAAAAAACTGGCTTAGATTTCCTATATTATAATTCCATATGCATAATAATTATTTTATTCGATTTCCTTAATAATAATTATTTTACTCAATTTTCATATAGGAATTTTTTTAATCAAAATGCATTTTTTGAATACAATTTTCGATACAATTCTATTTTAGTACAATTTCTCTTCCATTTGAATTTACATGCTATGATATTTCATCAATTTGAAATATTTACAAATTTCAATAATAAATATTTTCATTTCAAACAATATTATATTATATCCTATATTTATAATTCATAATGACGAATCATTTCTTCTTTATCTTTATTTTGGTTTTCCGAAAAAAAAAAGTTTTTACATGGGAGAAAAGAAAAAAAAAACCTTTTATCAAATGATAGAATTTGAATTGTAAATTAAGCATTTATTGATTCATAGGAAAAATAACAAAACGAAATTTTTCAACAGAATGGAACATTTTTTCTTTCTTTTTAGAATGAGTAATAAATGATAGTAGTAAAATTAATGATAAATAGGATCCAATTTTTATTTATATTCAATCAATACTACTCAATTGTTTATTTATTTATATTCAACTTTTATTTGTAAATATTATTCAATTTTTATTTAAAAATGCTAACCTTTATTCAATTTTTATTTATTATTTTGACAACTTTTCATTTTTATTTTTTTCGTTTTTTTTGCTTCAATTATTTCTTATTATTTTGATTAATTTTGACTATTTTATGTATATAATATATTGTAATATTATTTATGCGAAAATTCTAGCTAAAATTTTTTATTGCTAAATGTAAAAAATTTAAGTTTAAAGTTTATTTTTTTATTACTTTAATTTGATAAGGAATATTTTATATGGCATGAACTGCTAGTTTTTTTTTTTCTTTTTTTTAGTAATATAAATATATAATGGATGAAAGAATTTATTAATTTATTCATATATTTTTACTTATTTATTTATATATTCTATTCATTTATTCATGATTTAAATTTGTTTACTCATTTACTCATTTACTTATTCATATTCATTTACCCCATTTACCCCATTTATCCATATTTTTCAGTTCGTTTACCCATTTACTCATTTATTCATTTACATATTCATATTCATTTGCATATATTGAGTAAATGAATAAATTTTAGTAATATTCAATTTTATTTAAAACTTTCTTAAAGATATATTTTATGACCAGTTCCAGCATTCATCAAATAATATGCAAATTTTCCCATCCCATCATTGAAATTCCAATTTATGTTGTATATTTCCATGAGAAAGGCAATCGATCATTTTAAGCATCATTAAATTTTTCAAAAATACAAATTTCATTTTAAAATAAGAAATCTTGAGATATTTTCACATCTAACATCAAATCATTTCCTCTCTGTTTTTTGATCCTTTAAAAATAGTTTTTTCATTTTAACCCAATGGAAGAAGGTGAAGCATACAAAAAGGTCTTTCTATGGTAGAATGACCTTTTCTGAGCTGCCAAAAAGGTCATAGAATGACCCTTTTCTTTCCTGCCAAATAAATGTTCTTTTATTTTTCTTGCATCTTTTCTTTTCTTTTTTTTTTTTTTTTTTTTTTTTTTTTTTAAATTAAATGTTCCATTATTTAAGTTGACATCAAATTTAATTGATATAATTACTTACAAATTTATTATTGAATTCATTTCAATTTTTTTTTTTTTTGAAATTATTTAAAGCAGTCAAAAATATAATTAAAGCATTTTATGACATTTTGTATAAGTTTTAACAAAATAATATTGAGTAGAATGAGATAATTTTCATCTTCAATCTTGATCACTTCTTGATCTCAAATTGATATGTCCAATCAATAATCTATTAGATCATTTCATTTATCCATTCAGTATTTATTATCACTTTTATAGCAGTTGATAATTTCGAAATTTATTAAATTTTGATCTTATTGATAAATTGATATTTTATTTAAATGTCAATTATATTTTTTTCTTTCTTATTTTTAGACCAATTTTTAAACAGAATTATTACATATTAGATTACTATTGATTTTTGATATATTAATTTAATTTATTACATATTACAAATTTTATTTCACCAAACATTAAAATCTATTATACATTTATCATTTGTATTAAGCCTAAAATCATCGAAGTTTTTGAAGTTTTGAAGTTAATTTAAACATTTTCAACTTTTCAAATTTTAAAAAGGAATTTATTGATTTATTCCTTGATCCATTTTTTTCCTCTCTCTTCTCTTCCTCCAATCATCTAAAAATTAATTGATACTCAAAGTTTGAATGTAATCTTTTTGTACGATTTTGAAATTTTAAATAGGAAATTCTAAACATCTAAGAATGTTTCATACAATTTTAGGATTTTAATTTGATGGTAATAAAGATTTTATAAAATAATTCGAATTTATTTTATTTTCCATTCATATTTTATTGCCAATTTTTTCTTTTTATTTGAAAAATCAACTTTTAAGCACTATTTTCAATTGAAAAAAAAGAAAGATAGAAAGATAAAAAAGATTAAAAAAATGATAAAAAAAAAAAAAAGACCAAGATATCTCATTTTTGCATCATTTGAATGCATAAAAATTTTTCTTCTTTTTCTTAATTTTTTTGAAATCTAATTAACATTTTCTTTTTTCCCTTTTCTCTCTCTAATTAACATTTTCTTTTTTTCCCTTTTCTCTCTCTTACTTTTTTGTAACTTTTTTTCCCGAAAAAAAAGTTTCCATTTTGTTTTCATCGATTTTTTGAATGAAAAAGAAGTGTATTTGCATGAAAGGAAATAAAAAATATTTCATTTTGAAAAGTTTCTCTTCAACAATTTCACTTTTATTACAATCATAAATATTCATTCAAAATTGGGACAAAATGAGGAACAATTGATAGGAGAATTTGCTGTAATATTTGATTATTTATTCAAATATATTATTTATTTTACGAATTCAAATTAATAATTATTGAAAATAGTTGATTGTTAAATTTAAAAAATCGTGATTTTGTTTAATAATTTTCATATTTAAATTAAAAATCATGATTTTCATTAATATTTTCTATTCATCAATTCAGATCAATAATTTGTAACAATAGTTGAATTAAAAATCATAATTTTGATCTTTTATTTTCCATCTTTACCAATTTGGTAATACATATTTTAAAAATGTTTTAACAATCTAATAATACCTTTAAAAAAAGTTGTGATAAAAAAAATTTCAAATTTCTGAAAAAAAAATGATTTTTTTACTGCACAAAAAGGAAGAAAAAAAAAAACATTTATCTTATTAATTAGGAAAAATTTTGTAATTTTTAGAGAAAAATAATAATTTTATTATTGCTGGAAAAAAATCATGATTTTGTTAATCGTGGCAAAAAATTATAATTTTTGATTAAGTGCACCATAATCTTCATCAATAATTAGTTTTCATAAAATCACTATTTTTTTTTTTTTTGAAAATCACAGTTTTCTTGAAATTATTGCTTTTTTTTTCGTCAAAATCTTCCTCATAATTTTTCGTTCTATTCTACTTAATTACTAATAATCTTTAATTAATTTTTCGTAATAAAAAAAAAAAGGAATATATACATAATATTGTATTGTATAGATTTATAAATACGATTTATAAAATATTTTAATTAACTTTAGATGGATTAATTATCTCATTCGATCTTTATAAATAACGATTAATTAACCTCAATAGATGACATTGCGGAGATAAAGGATAATTAATATTTATGCAATAAAAAGAAGAAATGAAGAGAAATTGTAAAGTTTGGAAACTGATATTTCTCTTTCATCCGTAAAATTTGACTGATTTCAATGACCTTGATGGAATTTGGTGGAAATTGAAAATTCATTTAAATTGAAGAAAATATCTTTTCGACTAAAGTTGATGATAAAATGGAAGAAATGTATTAAATTGCACTTGAATTCTCACACTTACTTAAAATTACTTCCCACTTAATGATTTGAAAAATTTCCGATGGAAATTTATTTTATTTTTATAACAATTTGAGAAAAAAATTGAAATTGTTGAAATTTATTTCATTTCTCAATTTTTTTAATTTAAAAGAGAAAGAGGAAGAACTAAAAAAAAGAAAAGAAAAGAAAAATTTCAAAAAAAAAAAAAAAATTCGAAAAAGAGAAAGGAAAAGGGAAAGTTAAGTGGAAGAAAACCTTTCTAAAATCCTGATTTTACAATAATAATTAAGTTAATTGCTCTCTGATTGAAAACTAAACCTGTTTATATAGAAGAATGTATTGAGAATTCTTTGAAATATGAAAAAAAAAAAAAGCAAATACCATCATTATTATCAACATTATGATCGTAAACGTATGGAAATTTTCCAAAAAAAAAAAAAAAAGAAAAATGAAAAGAAATTTTAGAAAATGTAAAAATTTTTAAATTGTTTATTAGTTTTTCGAGTGATGCAAAAACTTTGCAATATTTTTGTTAAAATATATGCTTAGACATTATCGACGATTTTGTGTCAATTAATTATTGCTATTGCACTCATTTTGTTTAAATCAATTATCAAATATTACTTGTTCTTCTTTCGTCACGTTGATGTGACGGTTTGATCACTTTGATCTTATAAAGTGACACTTAAAATCTACTATCATCATTAGAATTTCATTTAAAGATTTTGCCATACTGAATATTTTGCTTGCATGAATTTTGACCGAAAAATAAAATTCTACACGTTGAATTACTTCTAAAATTTCTTTGCAAAATGCAATTTCCATACTCATTTACTCGAAATTTCATTCATTCAAAAGTATTTCTTAATGTTCTTTCTTATAATGGCAGTGCTTAAAAAAATAAAATTGATAGAAATGAAATTTCTTGTAATTGATAATTAACATTTATTTTCTATCGATTTTATTTGTATCAAATGCTTTCCAACACATTTTTTTTTTTTTTGAAAAATTATGCTAAAAAATTTTTTGAATCAAAAGACCAATTTGCCATTGATAGTTTTAAAAATAATTGTGCGATAGTTTCGATAATTACTTAGACATACTTTTTGATACAAAAAATAATGTGAAAGTATTAAAGTACTGAGAATTTCATTTTAAATTTCAATACAATTCACAATAAATTTCTCATATTTATTGATTTAATATATAATCTCTCTCTATCGAATGCTTTTGAAATTTTATTAATGAATATCAAAAGAAAAATTTTTACCCATAATTGAAGATAATTTAGCATATGATATTTATCCGTAGAATTTTAGAATTTTATCTTTATGAAAATTATCTTAGGATTATATAATCATTTATTCTGCTGCTAAATTATCAAGCGAAATTTGTAGATTATTTTATCGTATTTTTTTTTTTCTTTTTAATCCAATTATTTTACCTTTTCATTGTCACCTTAAGATATTGAAAAAAGATTTCCTTACCTATCAATTTGTCAGCCAGTTGAAAATAAATTAACTTTATTGTCTAAATTTTATCATTAATTAATTCAATTATAACAAATTTTGTTTAATTTTAAATTCTTCCGAACATTTAGTTAGCCTATTTCTTCCTACCATTTGAATGAATTTTATTCCTTTCTTTTTTTTTCCATTTAAATTCTTTCCTTTTAATTGCTTTGTTTACGATTTCGCTATTTTTATCTGTTTGTAACACAAAAGTCAAAGAACTTTTTCTTTATTCATTCTTTTTTTTTCTTTTCTTTTCAATTTACTTCTTATCTCATTTTTGTTCGCCATCAAATTTTCATCGAAAATCAAATTGATTGAGAGATTTTTGAATTCTTGAAATAAGTTGATAATGCATAATTTTCAGTTTTTTTTTTTGTAAATTCTAAAAAAAAAAAAAATTCATGAAAATATTTGCTCATAAATAATATGACATCTGTAACAAATATTCAATTTAAATAATTCAACAACTATTCAATGTCAATTCAAATGTCAACCGTATCAATGAAGAACAAACTTTTTTTTTAAAAAAAATAAAAAGTCAAAAGAAAAATAAAAATAAAAATTTTAAAGAAATTGATGATAAAAGGAAAATATTCACATTGATGATAAGTATTTTAACATTTTTTTTTTCATAAATTTATCTAAATTCAATTTCTTTTTTTTTTAATTTATCATTGGAATTTTCATTTTTTTCACAAACTTTTCTAAATTTTATTGATTTATTTTTTTCTATGAAAAAAAAATGGAAGGGAAATATTTCACATTGATAGATTAGTATTTTCAGCATTTTTTCCGTAAAACTTTTCCAAATTTGGATTTTTTTAAAAATCTCTCAATTTATTATTATCACCTTATTCTCATACATACACATTGATGCATTAGTATTTTCATATTTTTCACAATTTAAAAAAATTTTTTTTTTTTCAGTTTAAATTTTTTTTTTTTTTAACTTGTAATGATAATAAAAAAGATATAATTCATATTGATGTAATAAGTATTTTCAACATTTTTCCATAAATTTTTCTAGATTTTGCCTTTTTTTTTTTAAAAAAATTTATTTATTATTATCATTTTATATTATTATCTTATCAATCATTAATTATATGTTTTTTTTTTTCGAAAAAATGTATATTATATCATTATATAGTATAATACTACGTACTAATTCTCTAATTCAATTTTAGGAAAGAAATTGTGATTCTCTGTGAATTGTTTCAAGTGATACCTCGTTTGCGTCATTTTTTTTACGTGTTTTACGTGGAAAAAATATTTCAGGATGTTATTTTTGGATGCATTCTTGAAGGGTCTCAAACCGCAATTTGATGATGATGCCATCGATCGTCTCAATTATTACTACACACCTTTGCTGCTTGTTATATTTGCATTAACACTAAGCGCTAAACAGTTCAGTTTTCATTTTGATTATTTTATTTTATATTATAATTTGAATAAAAATTAAAATTTTATAGTTTAAAATTTTTTTTCCTGATATATTTGTATATTAAATAATTATAATTTGAATAAAAAGTTTGCGATTTTATAAATTCATTTTGATTGTAAACATTAATTTAAATAATACTTATAATTCATATAACTTTGATTAGTTGATTAATTGTGTTATTTTTAAATAAATGTTTGCAATTAATTGACTAGTGATTTTAAAAAAATAAAATTTAACATTTATTTAAATGATACTTACAATTAATTAACTAAGCATTTAATTGATTAATTATTAATTTCTATGATATTATCAAAAAAAAAAAAGAAAAAAAACTTGATTTCTGCGTGAAACGTTATAATTAGTACTACTTAGAATCTTATACATTATTTGGATCAAATTTTCAAAAGTACTTTACATGAAAAAATCGAAATTTTTTTTTCAATAAAATTTCAAGATTTTCATCAATTCATTTCACAGTTTATTTATTTCAAGTTCTTGTAGGATTTGCCATCTCTTTAATAATTAGTAATTTTTCTTCATTCATATCTTATATCTTAATACACTGAATGATATATAATTTGATGCGAAATTTTTATAATGTAAAATTTTTAAAGAACAAAAATAAATTCAAGAAATAAATCCACATTGAATTTTATATTTATCAAATTTTTATAAATTGTTAATTTGCATTATTTACTGTAACATATTTTCATTAATTTTAAAATACTTTTTTTTTCTTTTTAGATATGTTGGACAACCAATTCAGTGTTGGATTCCGGCCCAATTTACCGGTTTGTATTTACAATATATATTTATTTATTTATCCGGTTTTTTGGGATTGGAAAAAGAAAACGAAAAATTCGGTTTTGAATAAATTAAATAATAAACATTGTTATAGTGATAATCAATTCATTTAATTATTCAAATATATTGCATAAAAAAATATTTTTAATCAAAAAAAAAAAATAAAAAAATCATACAAATGAAAGTTTTTATTGAATTATTTTTATCTTTTTTTTCTATCTTTTTATCAAATAGAAAATTTAATAATTATTTCCTGTCTTTCTTTTTTTTCTTTTTCAGGTGCTTGGGAACAATATAGCGAAAATTATTGCTTCGTACAAAATACTTACTTTTTACCGTTGGATCATTATATTCCACGCGATTTACATGAACGTGAGGAACGTGAAATTGGTACACTTTTTTTGCCTTCAATTGAATTAATTATTTGTGATGTCAAAAAAAAAAATAAATAAATAAATAAATAAATAACAACGTGATAGTCATTCTTTCTTTTTTTTTTTGCTTTTTTTTTGTTAAAAAAAATAATAATAAAACATGGCAACTTTTTTTACCTTTTTACTTTTTTTTTTGTTGATTTAATTTAGTTTAATTTAAAGTAAGACAAATTAATTTAATTGATCAATTTTTATGTTTGATTTGGAGAAAAATAAATTAAATTTTTCTTCTCTTTTTTTTCTTGTAAATTTAGATACGAAACAAAAGTATTTTCAAATGTTTAATCAAACGAAAAGAAATTGAAAAGTACTGGTATAATGAAAATTTTTCGCAAATTAAATTAAATGGAATTTTTTTTTAAATTATCAAAACCTTCTTTTACCGTTTGTCCAAAAGCTGGGAAGGGAAAAAGTTATTTGTTTTACATTCTTACTTTTCGTTTTTCTAACATAGATTTGCAAATTTGAAATTTGTTTAAATTTTCATATTCCGTATGATTTGTCAAAATATGTTAAAATTTAGTTGATTTTCATATATATATATATTTTAAATTTCATATATATATATATA
>JAOVVO010000418.1:0-73014 GCA_028564675.1 Onchocerca lupi | reverse complement strand
TATATGGATATGTTTGTTGACCCAGTAAATTTGTTCTAGTTTCTAACCTTTGACATTGTGAAATGGAGAATAATATAGCTTACGATGCATGCATTTATCAATTTATTTAGGCAGTGGGTCATGACATTATTGCAAATGCCTAGCAATCATGCAATTATTAATGCAATGTGATAATGACCACAAATAGTTAACATTAACGTTTATATTTAAACTTAATATTTATGATAATTATTATCAATAATAATGATAATTATAACGCAACAATAATGACAATAATAGCAACAACACCTATAATAATAATAGTATGGCAATAATGTTTATGATAAGAATGATAGTAATAATGAATATAACATTAAAAAATAATTATCATTAACACTATAGTTATACTATTATAATTACCAGTGTTGTTACTATTATTATCAATGATTGTTGTTATAATTATCACTGTTGCTATTTATTATTATTATTATTATTATTATTATTATTATTATTATTATTATTATTATTATTATTATTATTATTATTATTAAATTATTATTTGTCACTGTTACTATTGTTATTATTTTGATAATACATGATTATTATTAGCACAAAGATGAAAGAATAATAATTCGACTCTTAACTCTTAAATATCCATTCTATATAGATAAATGCTTCCCTTGAGAAATGCAATCATTTGACATCTATAAACGACCCTTTTACCAACCTTCGTCTATCGAAGGGGATGAATAATGGGTGTGATGTGAATATACTATGGCATATCATCGGGATTTCTTACAATTTTTTTTTTTGCATAAAAGCTATGGAAGAAAGTTTTGCAAAGAAGAAATGCTCAGTGCTTGCGGATAGAAATTCCCAAACGATACTGGCCTAAATGGTTAAATTATTCTCGTCAAAAATATCACTTCAAGAATCAAAAATTGAAAATGCTACTGTTGGTGACAAAGATTTCACTTGTAATTTGATATTTTATTGATCGACAGTTATAAATATTATTTTATATGCAAGGTTAGTCTTTTTTAGTTAAATTTTCTCGATAGGTAGTATTGTGAATTACATTACTGCTTGTAAAAAAGTTAAACTTCTATGCTTTTAAAGGAATTAAAATGGATGAATGACAAAAAAAAAAAACATTCGCAGCAAAAATGAACTTTCTTGCTATGAGTTCGATACCACGCGACATGTCTTCCTTTTCCCAAATAATTCCGAAATTACTGTAGTGAATCGATTTTTTGAAATCAGAGATTTTCGAACCTTCATTATTCATCGATCATTTCAAGAGATCGCTTTGAGTAAAATCTCCTAAAGTTGCTTAGTGGCAACTTTAGGAGATTTTACTCAAAAATTTATAATGTTTCATAAATAGTGAAAAATAAACATGATTTACTGTGTTATCTTCTTCCGTTGTTAAACTTATCGTTAGAGGTTGGAAAAAGGATCACCGGAGGATAATGACAATGTCAGTGTCTTCATTTATTCCGCAATGAGTGAAAACCAGCATGTATGAATTTTCATTGTTCTCGTTTTGTCCTGAGGCACTTCTCTCAAAGGTCAATTTGTCAAAAAAGGGGGTCATTTGTGTCTACGAAATCAGACATTCACTCTTCTGACCACTCTCCTAATTTCCTAGTCGACAGATGACCCTTTTTGGTTTTTCCGCATGTATATGTCCAAAATACAGATGATGATACCACCCAAGACGAAGCTGAAATAAGTTGGATTGCCCGTTGGATTAAAAGTCGGATTACCTGATCAGGAAAATCCGGTTCCACTGTAGCAAATGTGGTGTTCCCTACATTACTTCATTCCCCCTTTTTCTGATGGGATCGTCTTCAATGGCAAAGTGTCACAACTCATTTCCTTCATGAAATTCAGAATCTCTGACATTTTTTCCTAGAATTCAAAATGTTAGAAGATATTTTGCAAGACTGAAGCAAGAAAGTTCTCATCATTTTTATCTCTTTTTAGTTCTTATATTACTAATTTCGATTATTTATCAAATTTATCAAATATAGTTGTGCAGTTACTCGAAACTTTCTGATTTTAGCATTCGAAGTTCTCAATTATTGTCTCTATTCACGTCTTCTTTAAACAACGGCAATAACGACAATAAGAAAGATGACATACGGAAACAATGGGAGATGGAAGAAATAATGTGATGTGTTGAACATTAATTATCAAGAAATATAAGGAAAGTCATAGTGAGGCGCTTCCCCATCCTGACTAACGCCTCTTTGGTATTTTTCGGCATTCTTCGGCGATTCTTCATTCTTTTGATCGATGATTTCGTAATAAGATTTTACTACTTTTTTCTGCTTCCTGATGGTTGAATACCTTGAAGTAGAACTCGAGAAGCAAATTGATGGATTGCCCACTTATCTGAAAGTCAGAGAAAAAATATCAAGAATCATCTACATTTGGACGCAACATTTGCAAAACTGTGATATTCACCCTCTGTCCTTATCATTTATTTTTATTCATGAGCTAGTCGCAAACATATCACCATTAATCAGGTTATGGTGCATTATCTTAAAGTTGACATAATCAATGCTAAGTGATAACGTATGCGAGGATGAATTCTCATTAAACATTCAATCAACTACAATAAAGAAAAATTCAAATCCCGAAATGCAAACTTTTCTGTTCCATAATATGCATCATTGTCGATTATTGCTATGTTTGTGGAAAAAAAAAAAAAAAAAAAAAAGAAAAAAAAAGCAATTAATATGATAACAGCACAAATTTATTCGATTGTGCCTTCTGTAAAGAGAAAATGTTTTCTTAACTTTAATTTTCCAAACATTTTGTTTATTTTAGTTAAGAAAAATAAATGCATGATTATATCAAATAACAATGCTTACATATTTCATTGTTTGAAAGAGACGATTGCAAAGCACAAGATGGCACCTATCACCATCATCATCGTCATCACCACCATTATGATCATCATCATTACAAATTTTCGTTGTGCATTACTCGTCACTCTTTCCCTCATTTCTTCGTTTTTCTCACTTTGTTCAATTACAGTTTGTTTGAAAACTTTTCACTCTCTATTCATCATGTGAAAGTTTACCGGTGGAAAAGAAAAATTCACTTTTCATGCGTACTTTCGCAATATTTTGTCACTTTTGCAACTATCGATAAGATCAATACGGAATCGCATGTTGTTTCTATTTATTCATCATATGAGAGAATCCAGAAACTTATAATGATGATAATTGCATTTGTAGTGAGAAAAGCATTAATTAGAATAAAGAAATTGAATTGCAACAATGATGAATAATGTAATATTGAAAGCATGGCTTTTGAGACTTAACTTTGAAGAATTTCGAATAATATTACATTCAATTTCGATAGATATACAAGAGCACTTGATGATTTACATCGTAAATAATATTTAAGCAAAACGGAGCTATAGATTGATGATATCAGGACAGTATGTCTTGGAATGATATTACATAAGTATCACGAGGAAAGGAACAAGGCAGAGAAAAAGGAAGATTATTATATTTTTGATCCCTTATTCCTTCCTTTTTTCCCATATTTTTTCTAAGTTTGAATTAATTCGATTACTCAAATTTTTCATAAATTCTTGAATTCGATAATGAATTTCAATTTATTAAAAATGGTACCAGACATTTCTTACAATTAAATTACTGATACGCATCAAATGCAACTTTGCTATCTTAAACGAATGCTACTGTTTGTTCGTGATTGCTACCCGAACTGATTAGTCATCAAGTGAGTAATAAGAATTTCATATTTATATTTGTTTTATAAGTAATAGAGAGTATATCCAGCAGTGGCATTCATTTTTTAAAAAAAATTTTGTCAAGTATTGCAAGAAAAAGAAAAACCATATCCATTATTATCAGTCTTTTATTACAAATTGTTCATGCAATTTCTAGAGAAACACTCATCTCAATAACAATAACTGCATCTAATTTCCCGATATCATGCTACATTTTGTTATGTAATCAACCTGATGCCATTATATTTTCGCGTTTCGGGAATATCGTTAACAAGCAGTTCTGTTTGCTTTCTCTCTTATTTGCCGCTAGAAATTTTATTTTTTCAATCCAATTCAAAATTTGATTTCGAATGGTAAATTTGAAGTTCTTAAAATATCTTACATCATTTTTCACTTTTCTTTGTGAAGGAAAAGTGGGAATTTTTAGGCTTTAGTGAAAATTCTCGAAAATAAGCAATGAATGTAGGAGTATCAGAGAAATGGGCAGGAGAGAATATCGGTAGGTAAGATACGGAAGAAGTATTTCCATAATGAAAATAAAGGATGCTGATGATATTCCTGTTGCTCTGGTCATACGGCGTGAAGGTTTTGCTTGCTTGCTTGCTTGCTTGCCCGAGTTGTATCACGTGGGCGGGGACCCGTGGTGCCAGGAGGTGTTTGTTTGAGCAGTGTTTATTTCTAAACATGATAAATGTGGAAAATGTTTGGTGAATAGTAATACGGTGGCCCACTCCGGTGTTCCGGGCCCAGTCTTTTCATGCTTTTATTGACTGACTATCTACAATTTGGTGGGCCTTATTTGTCATCCTTTTTATTTATTGCTGTTTGTCTAGTCCCTTCCTTTTTGCCTATTCAATGCCCACTTTTTTTATCTCATTTCGTTACTGATGACCAAATAAATAACAAAATCAAAAACATGTACACACATCCATTCATTGCAAACAAATAAGATCATGGTTTTTTACGTTCAGATCGAATTTAAGTAACTTCTGTCCAATATTATTTAAAAACTATTTGCTGGTAAAAATTTTGGCCATTTGTTTTGATAACAATCAAAAACTATTTTTTCATTTCATAATGGCTTGTAATATGGTCTTTTTTTATTCAGCATGAAGTAAAGAAATTTTTTTACCACATAATGCAATGTACCAATTAATTTGAATGCATTGTTAAAGATGATGTAACTAGTTGCAATATATTAATCGAATAATTGTGTTGGGGGAAAAAAATTAAGTAAGAAGAGTTTATTTCTTGTTTTTGTGCTATTTTTTTTCCTTTTTTTTTCTTACAGCATTTTTATGATTTACAATTTGAAAAGATTGATGACGGATGCTTCAGGACATCTCTATGTACACTTTTCACATTCATAGCAACCATTGTATTTGCTCACGATCGAGCTTTTAATAAAAAATAGAATTAGTGGCAGCCTTATTGTATGGTCATTTGACGATATTGTTACTTTTCTATTATCATTACCATAATTATATATCCAAATTTATCAATTCGAATGATCGAAGCTAATGTTAAGCTCTATGTTACGATATCTGCAAATTTTTCTACATTATGTAAGTCAATATTACCCATTCAACATTCACAAACCGACTGGTCTCTTTAAAGCATCAGTTTCATGCTAGGTTGATATTAGCTTCTGGAAGTGTGTCAATATGTGACATTCGACTTATTAAATATATACTCATTTGGATTTCTCAAGACCCAGCAAACAGCATCTTCCACAATTACAAATGTGTAGATCAGATAGTTTGGAGTTCCTACTGCGAAATTCAGTATAAGCTATGGATAAAACATATATTGGATTTTTTTTTTTCAATGTTTATTTGTTGACTTCTTCCTGCAAAAACAACAAAAAAAAAAAGTTGTTTGTTTAAGATTCACGGATGCATTTCGCTATTTTGATCGCAAGATGATCAGTGGCTTTGTCCATTCAATTTCCTCTGATTACAAGTCGCTATTTTCTTCAACAGTAATTCTTCAACTACTTTTGCTAGCTTCCAAAGCGAAAACAGTTTCACCCATTCTATATATCACATCTATTTTTGTCGCATTATGAAGCAGGTAAATCATTAATTTTAAATCTCGAAAGCATACATTAAAATATTCTCTTCGAATAGCCGCCATAATGAAATTATCATTCTCGTTATCTTCTTATCACTATCTGAATGATTTGATATTCCTGAATTGGTGACGTGTTGCAATATCTTCTTACGTTATATCCGTAAAACGGTTCGTAAGTACTATCAGATTTCGAAATGAAAGATCTTTGTAACACTTATCAGATATGAGTAGTCTTGTAATAGTTGTAGAAGGCTGGATATTATGTAGTAGTTTTAAACCATTTTCCTTGTTATAAAAGTGCCTTTTTGATTATAAAATCAGTTTTGTTTCATACTCACGCTTATTACTTATGTAAATCGAAATCTACAAGTATAAATTAATATACTTTACAAATATTTCCTGATATTTTTCTTTGATTGGCATTTTTTATTGAAGAAAAGTGATTTTACTAACTTCAAATGGCAACATTATTTAAATTAAGAACGATAAGTAATAGTTTGAAATGTGTTCAGTGTTCTATCACATTCCACCCGCATTGTGGCATGTGTTCCAGATCGTTGTAAGAAAAAATTTTTCCTTTATTTTATTTTATTTTTTTTTTTTTTTTTGGATTTAAAAAATCGAACAAAGAAGCGACTAAGAAATTTGGAACATAAGTCGAGTTATTACACATTTACTACTTAATGAAAGCTAAATAATGCAAAAATGTATGTTTAATGCTTGCTGTTGATGTTATTTCATTCATTTTAGGATTTAGTTTCATTATTTGATTGATATATTACTCATTATTTCATCATCCTGTATAATCATTGTTACTGGAAGCAATAGGTAGACAAAATGTACTGATTTTAAACTTAAGTTGCTTTGGGAAAGCTATAAAATAGTTCACAACCGCTATGCGGCATGAAATGATGCAAAATTAGAAATCATGGAATGATCCACACTAGTGAAGGGAATGTCCAAGTTTAGTGTCTTATATTTGTACGATGAATGGATAGAAATTTATTGTTGATGACAGCTGAATGTAAATGACAACTGAAGGAAGATATCATGAAGTTAATGATGTGTATGAAATAAAAAAGGAGTTTTTTCGAATGGTTTTTTTTTTTTTGATCAATTTTAAAAAAACTTCTAGAAAAGTGAGGAATGATCGCTTTAAATTTTTTACTGATTTCTCTTTCCAAACATTGAAAAAAAGACATTGCATGAGATAGTGTATGCATGCAATGTAAGTTACATAGTACTGTTCTGCACCATTTTTTGAAGCATTTCGCGCATGCAATATTATGCTTATTAATGCTCACAGCATCAATGTTTCTGATCAAATATTGTTATCTTTTAGTTGATATTACCTTGTTAGAGTTGTCCAAACTTATACCAACCAAATACATCGCTTCTCTTTTCTTCTTTCTCCTTGATTCTATTTATTTCTATATTTTTATTTAATCCTAAAATACATATAAAATATATATTATCATGAAAGATGGATGCATTCAGCAAAAATTGAGTTCATTTTCATTCTTAGATCCAGTTCTTCCCGATTTCGTAATATTTCTGTGTAAATTTTTTGGAAACAATTTTTCCAAGTATTTTCTTATCAAAGAAATAATATTCAAATATTAATGATTGTAAGAGATGTATTTTTTAAGACTATTGTTTATATAGAATTCACTTTCAACAAAAAAATATTTTATTAATTATTATTCAGCCTATACCTAAATTTCGAAAAAGATCTTCGGGAATATTTTAGGAAGAGTTAGACTCATGTGTTGTTGAGGCATTATCAAAAGCGGCTCGTATCCTATCCGATGAATCTGATTATCCCATATCCGATTCTTTATCTTCAACATCTTCACTTAGTGAATCATTAACGCAGGTGCCTTCTTCAACTTCACCTACACCATCACAATCACAACCACCAATAACTCCTTTTTTCATTGTGCATACCGAATCGGCTCATACAAGTACCGAAGGACCATTACCATCCCAGGAATCATCAACACTAGCAGCAGCAACCAATAATCATGTCGGGAAACGACATATATGTGCAGATTGTGGCAAGGTTGTCAATCTATCATTTAAGATTTCACTATAAATAATAAATTTGTTGTCCATATTTTGACTTATTGGTCCCCTTTTATATTACTCCATCATTTATCCTGGCATTACATGTTGTGTTTATTAGGCCATGCATGTAGTTTGGCACGAATAAAATGAATATAAGCAAGTACTATACTACCTACAGAGGTAAAAACATTAAATTTAAAAATATCAAATGCGAGTCAAAAATTGATTTTTGAATAAGGCACTTTATTTTTGAAATTTTTTACTTTTTGATCTATGCCGATTTCGAATTGCTATTAATTTTAAATTAAAAATCAAGGCTTTTCCTTATTTGTCAATATTGGAATCTCATAAGCGTTGCCATACTGGTGAGAAACCGTTTGACTGCCATTTTTGTGACAAGAAGTTTGCCCAAAAAGCGACGCTACAAGTTCACGAACGAACTCATACCGGTGAACGGCCGTTAGTTTTTTTACCATTTTTTTCTTCATTTTTTTTTCCTTCGCTTTATCATTTATTTCGATAATAAAGTTTTTTTTTTTTTTTTTGTTATAAATGTAAATCATTTTCTGGCGGGAATGTGAGCTAGGAAATACAGAGAGAAATTTTGGATTCAAAAATTATTCACATTTTAACATCTGATTATGGGAAAAGCAAATTATCCATTAATTTTGAAAAACCACTTTTGCTTTTTTCTGTTTTTTTGCTCAATAAAGCGTAATCATTTACAGTTACAAATGTAAATATTGCGACAAAACATTTGCTCAGTATGGTACAAAGACCGTTCACGAGAAGAGTGCACATTTGGGTAATGTATCATTTCCGCAGTTGAATTATGTCTCTCATCTTTTACTTATTGAATGATTTATTTTCTCAAAAAATTCCATAAAAAAAAAAAAAAAAGAAAGAAAAAAAAATCAATTATAATTAAATGCAACGCAATTATCAACAAAAATCTTTTTTCGTACATGCGATTCAGATGATTACTGCAATCTTTAAAAACTTCCATCTTTTTTTTCTTTTGCAACTCCATTCTGCGCCAGATTTGATTTCCTTGATAATACTGATTTTGATTTTATCTCAGGTATACGGAATTATGAATGTCCAAAATGTAACAAATGTTTATCGTCACCCTCAGCATTATATACACATAAGAAAACCCACGGTGAAAAGACATTACAATGCAATTATTGTCCTAAAACGTTTGCATTGAAAAATTATCTAAAGTTACACATGAAACAAGTGCACGAGCAATCGGATCGCAAACATATTTGTCATTACTGTGACAAAAGTTTCGCTTATGCAGGTAGCTTGCAGGTTAGAATTTTGATCGCTATATATAAAATGTTATTTTCATCAAAAATAAAAATAAAAAATGGGATCGATAACGTCAATACAATGATTAAAAAGCAAAAATGTTTTCATTTTTTTCCTAATATAATATCAAATAGATTTTTACATTTAATAAATATCAAATAATTTTACGTTTGGTAAATACTACATGTATCAAAATGACCATAGCAAACCCATAATTGTAGGTACACGTACGTACGCATACTGGTGAACGACCTTACGTATGCAAGTTCTGTCCCAAAGCATTTGCTAGCCAAGGTAATCTGCAAAGCCATGAACGAACTCATACAGGTGAACGACCATATACTTGTGTACAATGTGGACGATCTTTCATTCAGAAATCACAGCTAACTGCCCACGAAGCGACACACCAATATCAACCTGGCGTCCGTTTTCTTCTTTTCATTTAATTTTATATTATTTTTTAGCTAGAATTTAACATTTTGTTTATTAGAATCTCAACTAGAATCTAGCATGTTTTTTACAAGATATTAGAATTCAGAATTTTGGATGGAATATAGTTGAACTAAAATTTCAATTTAGATTATATATATGTAATATATACAGTAAAATTTCTATCCATTTATTATAAAATCCATCTATTCATACATGGAATATGAATTAGTTATTGAAAATTATTAATCGTTCATTATGTTCAGTTTAAAAATTTAGTAGTTACTGATTACGATTTCCAGACCTCACCCGAAACAATACCAAACAAAAAGCCAACAGAATATGTTTGCAAATACTGCGGTAAAAGATACGCCTATGCCTCATCACTTTATGTTCACACTCGGTTACATACTGGTGAACGACCATTTCGGTTAATTTTTTCTACTAATTTCCTTTTTTTTTCAACTAGAAAAGTACTTTCTCTTTTTAAAAATTCACAACTTCGAAATAATTAGGCCATATCCTTTTATAGAACTGTTTTTCCCACGGTGACCGATCATCACTAGCTTTGTCAAACTGCGAAAATTATACAAATTAAATTTTGTGAAAGAAGCCTAATTACCTTTAAAACATCAAATAGTTCCAGAATTTTCTTATTTGGTGGCATACGTAATAAGTTCATTATAAGCCTTCAACAGTTTATCACATCGAAATAATGAACGAAAATTGAGGAACTTTTTTTCTGTTAGAATGAGATGAAGCTTTCCCCGTTTTATTCCATTCTCATGATTTTAATTGAAATGCTTGTTGTATGAAAGCTGATATCAAGCTTTTCAATTTTTTTTAAAGAAGAAAAAAAAAACATTTTCGAAATTCTTCTCTCCTTCGTATGCTTTTGTGTCTGCTTGTGACGGTTTTACGGTTGCCGTGCCAGGCGCTGCTTTGTACCAAAGCAACAAATCGCTATAAAAGTACACGAGCATTTTCCTTGCTTTTTAAAAAAAAAGCCTTTTCTTCGATTCTTCGGGATGGGAAATTCAGAAGGAAGGGAAATGATATCTTTATTAGCCTACTGAAAAAAAAAAAAAAAAAAAAAAAAAGCAGAAGTTTCACAAGTTTGAGATCGAGAATGAGTAATATTATTCCATAGGAGAGGATAAATGCAAATTAATATGATTTGCTTAAGTTCGCTTATTATTTTCAATTTTATAGGTGCAGCTTTTGTGATAAAACATTTACAAATCAGGGCAATATGCAAGTACATCAGCGTGTTCACACTGGCGAAAAACCGTAAGTTTCGCTAAATATGCCTCTTCTTGCGGAAAAATCCGTGTTGTTGACGAAGAACACATCCCTTTCCTGTTGTTTAAATTGTAACGTTCTCTTCCTTCACCGTTCCAGCCATCACTTACTAAAATTTTGAAGGAAAAGGAATGAAAATTTGGAGATACTCGTTGTGACTTCTGATGCATTTTGAATTAATAAATATGAATGCAGTTTCTTTTAGTTATAAATGTAACGCATGTGAAAAAAGCTATGCTCAGAAAGTGGGCTTAAAAATCCATTTGGAGCAGTGTCAAAAATATCTAAATCATCAACAGCGGACTAGTCCAAATGCAGAACTGGATAGCGCTAAAACGCTAGATAGTCTGTTTCCCAAATATTTGAGTAAGTCGTTACTTTTCATTCTGATATTGTAATATAGATATATATCGTTTAAAGTCAAATTGAGGCGAAGAGTGGAGAAAAGAATGACAATTTTGCTGATTGATACAAATAAATTTTTTGTCTCCAAAATTTATTTATGGATTAAATAATCGCTGATGCGAAGATAGTACTAATTATAAGATTATTTTAAGTTTTCCTTTGAAGAATAAATATTATCGAAAATTAATTTCAAAACAGGTATTGTAAACAAATGTATTTTTAGGCATACCAGATGGAATAGCAGTAAAAACGCTCCAGTATCCAACTTCACCCTCCGTGTCGTCGGTTCGGGATTTGACTAGTCCTTCATTGGGCTTAAAATTACCAACTTTACCTGCAACTACTGCTTATAATACAACCACACTAAATGCAAATGATGTAGTTATGGATCACCTTGGTCGAGATGATTCCACTACCGGTATTTCCAGTGAGCAGATAGTGAAATATGGGAATGAAAGCATTGAAAGCAAACAATCTGCATTTCACGGAGTTATTCCGGATCCATATAAAAATACTGTACTGGATTCCTACGATTCACAATTACATGCTTATAAGCAACTCTTGGAAGGTGGTAACTCACCTGGAGCACTATTCTCACAACAGATGATACTTCAAAGTCAGCAGTTACAACTTCTTCTGCAGTGTCCCGAACAGTGGTGCAGTGTGTTAACACATCCAATAAGCGTTTATCCTACTATATCTGCGATACCAACTTTAAATTCAACTTCTCAACAGTCCGCACCCCGCTTAACAACAATTAACATTTCAAATGATTATGCACCCAATCCCGTTAAGCATGAACCCGCTATGCACGTGTAAGGTCAATCGTTTTCATTTCGAAGATGCAGATGTTCTATATATATAGAATTGTTTAATGCTTACTGATGTTATATATATATATATATATATATCCATGGTTGTATCCCCGAAATTCAATGGAGCGTGCTGATGATATGCATGTAAGCCAGTCACAACCTGCTCAAGATATTCCACATTTCTACGTGAATGGAGCGATCTCGAACTTGTAACTTCTCTGAAACCTGTATCAAAAAAGCAAGAACTCTGAACAAATTGTTCACGAAACTTTTTTTTGTTTTCTTACCTTAATATTACTGGTTTTCATTTTAATATCAGTTATATTGTTACCGCAAGAAAAGTATTATTTTATCATCAAACGTATAATTTCAACATTTGATTGTTAGTACTGTAATTGCTAGGAAGAACATTCTACGTATCGTTTAAGTGTGTAACATCTGTGAGTAGGGTGTAAACTGCCTAAACAATAATTCATCCAATTGCACTTTCGTTCGAAATTCCTGTGAAGTTTTGCTGTAGTTTTTCACGGTACCGTATTATACCGTATTGACATGATATGATGATAGTCACTTATTTTAGTTACGATCAACAGCGATTCGTTTCCTTATGGTGAAATGTTGTTGTATGTCTACATTATGGTTACTTGGTATTTTTGGAATGGATTTGTTAAAAAATATTGGATTGTTATTCCTTCTTCATTCATTCTAGTCTAATTATACTTTGACATAAGTCGATTTGTTTTGTTTTCTTCCAATCTTTAAATTATTTCAATTTGTTGCTACCAGTTTTACTTAATTGAGCAACAGAAGTCTGTCGGTTGGTCATTTGATTGTCCTTCAACTATGTATCCATTATGTATATCTGTCTTAGAATTAACATACTGCATATTTACTATTCTGACAATGGTACATACTTTGTTGCAACGCTATATTCCACTTAATGTGTAATATTTATTGTTTTTACTCATGCAATTAGCGATTTTTTTCAACTTTTGCAGTGTTTTAAAATAATCAAACAAATCGAAAGAGCTTTGGCTTAATCGCTGGGTGAGAATGAACCAGTTCTTTGGATTTTCTTTACTGGACATTCTATATTAAATTATGACCATCTTTTTCGAATTATCCCCTATAAAAGATGTATAATGTATGCATGTTCAAAACAAATGAATTTTCACTTGGCTATTTTTTAATCTGAATTTTGTACTTGCAAAAAAAGCCAATTTGTCTTTCTTCTTTATTTCATGTGTTAATATTTTTTTTTCTTCTTTCGATCGCTTTTTCTTCGAAATATTTGTGACGATTTGATTTTTTATCAACTATTCATGTTGTGCGTTAAATTTCGATTCGTGTCTTTTTTCATTTTATTCTTTTTTTTTATAGTCCTCTGATTATCTTTGTTAGTTTAATTTTTGTTGTTTATCCATGTTTTCGTTGAAGCATCTCATCAATAAGTTGTCTTTCCGCTTGTTTTTGTGCACACCAAGCTAATTTCAAATGCAGCCATGTCTTCATCTTTTTGTTTTTATCCTGTGCACAGCGATCTAAATCTTTTTTTTAATGTGTGTGTGTATTTTATAGACTTAATTACCTTTTTTTTCATGCATTTTCATGCATGTTGTATCAACAATGTATGATAAGACTAGCCTTTTCAAAATTGAATTGCTGAAACAGTGCATTTAATTACTGAAATTAATTGATACATTCTAAATTTGTGAATATTATGTGTAAATTGTTACAAATCGAGGCGAACAATATATAAACCTGCAATTCATTCAACCAATTAATTAATTAAATTGAAAAAGCACATTTTCCTGTCAACAAGGCATAAAGGATTGATGCTTATTATTTCAAAAGGTCAGCAGTCAACACAATACTCCCAGGATTGATTCAAGGAATGGTACAATTGGGACAAGAATGAATAGAAGGAATATTAAATAATGAGTTGTATCATCGGAACTCATCCAGATTCAAGAATAGATGAAATGATTGGATAATTGCATCTATAGATGAAATCATAAAAGAATCGGGTCATACTTCCTCCTACCTTTTTTAGAACCATCGCTATGCATATTGCTATCTATGTCCCTTCAAGAATAGCAGTGAGTCCTTCCTTCCATCTTTCATGAATTCACTCAGTCAATTCGAACTCATTTTCGTACATACTTTATTGTTTTCTCCTATTCTTATCATTAGTAAGTACTTTTCATTCCCTTTCAATTACTACAAAAAAATGCCTATCTCGTCGATAATTTCATTTCCTCCTGCAGATAATTTTTTCGAAATTTTCATCATCATATTGTTTTGGTTAATTTTTTTTTGGTAATGTCATCAGTTAAAAAAATTTTAGCTGATTCCAAAATATGAGATTTGTAGTTTGATAAGTCCTTATCAAATTAAAGTGGTACGATCATTTGAATCATTTGCATTCTGCAAAGAAAAACTTGTCATACTCCATTTTGGCATCACCTACAGGCATGAAATGTTCATCACGAAATAATATAATTTATGTTCGAAGTGAAGGTTATTATTCATCAGAAAGGGTACAAGCAGAATTTGAAGATTTAACACTTCCGGAATGTGCTGATCAATGTACATCCAAAGTACAGGTGCAAAAAATTTTTGAATTATTGCTTTAATTGACAGAATGTTACAGATCAAAATAAGCTGAAGAATAAAAATCGCATGATGAATTCCGGATAATTTAAAAGTCTCAATCAATAAAAAGAAAGTGATCTAATTGATTTAATTAAATTATTCGACGACTGTATCAATTCGCTTCAGTAAAAAAACATATCTTCCATCATTATTTTTCGATATCAAAGGCAGTGAAATTAGAATTGGAATAAAATAATATCCATAACTAGCTGAATTGGGCCACGCTTCGCCGGGTCCAGTTAAATATAAATGTTCGTTTGTTCAAAATCTTAAGTCTCGAAAGTTCTCCAACATGCGCCCATTCAAATGCAACGCTGTGATAAAATTTTAAGTCAGTCGCTGAAGAACTTAAAAGTTGTGTGGAAATGAACAACGAATATTTACATTTTCATTTTATATAGATATAGAATATAGATTACAAAAGCTGGCTGTATTTTATTCCTTGGAAGGAAATCCACGTAACTTACATTCAGCACGTACTTCAGGGAGTAAATTGCACCTCATTTGAGTTTGATGCAATACAAATGAGATGTTTACTGAAGGAGGGCAATGGAAGTATAATGGATGATAGTATGTTGCCGTTGAAAACTGTCCATAATATCGCATTATTTCAGCAGCTCTGTCTTCCTGGTATGACAATTTTTAAGTAGCTTCTAGAGTATGACTAACTTTTTCTGGAAATTTTGAGGAGTAATTAAGAATGAAAAAGAAAAAACCGACAAGTAATACCTTTTACACATTATTTTTTGAATTTACAGTTGGCGTAAATTAAGAGTGATCTGATCAAGATTGATTACCAATCGCTGTCAAACAGCCTTAATTTCTGGTCACTCTCTCTCATCTCCTTGTTTCCCCGTTCTTCTCTATTTGCTATACGAGATTGGTTTTAGGGTAAAAATAATGGACGCATTATAGATGAGAAAAGTTAGCTACAATCACTGTTAGCGGAAGTGCAATAAGTATTCTTGATGGAATAGATTGAACATCGATCCAAACTGACCAATGATATCCTAGGATAAAATAAATTTAAGCATGAAATACTGCTAATTAAAGATTACCATTTTTTTTAGCTGAAAATATTTTTACACATATTTCAGAAGAGCAGGCATGTCCTGCACCATATAATTTCGAACGTCTCCCAGGACATATTCTGATGGGAATCGCTAAAGAGGTTTACCCATTTTTCTTTTTATTCATATAAAGATATAAGATGGACCGCATGACTAAGTGATAAGAGGAAACAATTTCAATGTATACTTTTTCTATAAAGTTCTTTGATCAATATTGCTGTAATCTATTCTGAATTTGCATACCATGGTTTGAAATATTGTAGGTATTGCAATTTGAATCTGTGGAGGAATGTTTAAGCATGTGCCTAACTGCCAAAAGAGAAATAGAAATCGACTGCAGGTATGACTATAGTACAGGATTTTAAATTTGTGGAGTGAAGGTTCAAGAAATTAATCATTTTTTTAAGAAAATAAGGTTTATTTTTTATCGGGAATCATAATTTATTTCTTAATTATATTGAAACAAATATTTAACGGAAAATGATTTCATTATAGGAATAATGAAATTATTCGGAAAATTATTTCATTATAGGAATCATTATAGGAATAAAAACTTATTCTAATGCTTTAAATTTGAACATATTTCTTGAAGATAGTTGATTTTTGGAAGATATTCTTTCTTAGGGATTTTTTGATAAATATCATGATGTCAACCCTGACAAAATATGCAGATCAGCGATGTATTACTACGATACCGGCGAGTGTATTCTCAATGATGAAAATCGAGCAACAAGTGCTGGTATGATAACCAATGATACATTGGACGTGCGAGTGGATTATTTCGAAAATAGCTGCTTCGACAGTACTTTTCTTTCATTGCGTTATCTTTTTGACAAATAATTTTGAATGGTGGAGCACCATGTTTGCCTTTTTTTGTACAGTAATATTCTTTCTGAAAAAAATTGACTAATTTCGAAAAAGTAAAATATTTAAGTGCTGTTGCAACAACCGATCTAATCATTTAATCTATTTTTTACTTTTATTTTTTGATCAGAATTCATCAAATGGAAATTGCAGATATTGTCTTTTTTTTCTATTCTTTTTTTTTTTTTTTTGATCTTTTCTGGTCCAAGATGACAAAACAGATGTTAGGCATTTCTGCTTTAATAGCTTTTAGAATCCTATAGAAATTCAGCTCAATGAATATATCATAAAATTAAACGAAATTTTTTCATTTAATACACGAATATTTCATGATTCTGTATGAATTTCATATCTGCAGTACAGTGCTCAACTGATTTCACTCTACATTGGATCAAAGTGGGAAGATTCATGATGAACGATAAATTCGATATTGTAATAAAACAAGCGACAAAGGAAGAATGCTTCAATTATTGTCTTGTCATTATTGATAATCCTTTTCCAGATATGTTCAAAAAAAGAAAAAAAAAAACAATGTTCAGATCACCAATTCACAAGCCTCTCAAATTCTTATGATTTTAATTTTAAAATCTAGTTATCTAAGTAATTATGTCGATTCTTCTTATAATCTAAAACAATCTTTGGAAAAATACCATCATTTTGAATAGCTATCATTTTTTGGTTTTCAGAAAAACAAAATTGACGACCAGCCTTTCCCGTGTAAATTATATGCATATAGTGAAAGTAAAATGATATGCCATTTGACTTCAAAATCAAGTTTAACACATTCAGCAACATCAGATGATAACCAAAAGAAATCTGATAATTCGAAGAGTTATGAATATTACGAAAAAATCTGTCTAAAAGGTAATTGAATGTAAAATATTCAGATATTCTGAGCGCTACTTACTATTCAGCCAGCTTAAGTATATTATTTGACACTTTGTCTGACGAAATAATTATTAAAATGAATGGTTTTATTGTGAAACTCAAACATTTCAAGTAAAATAACTTACAAAATCATAATTTGTCCTGATTCTTCTAGATTAATCTTGAATTTCTTCTTTATTTCCAATGTTTGAATTTTAATTTTTCTGTATCTCCAGGCTCAATACTATGTCAGGATGGCAGTTTTGAATATGTTTCAAATCATGCTTTGTTAAATACAGGAAACAAGGTTATCTCTTTCTCGCTTCTATGGCAGCCATTTTCGATAGAAATGTTAAGATTTGATACTTATAAATATTACAGATAGTAACAACAAGTTTGACAAGCTGCTTAGATATTTGTTTGCGTTCTGGTGAACAGTGCAGTTCAGTGATGTTTTTTCATGACAAGGTAATATATTATTCATTAACATATTAATGATAGTCTTTTTTGTAATTTATGGCAGGTAAACAAACGATTAGATAGAGGAGGACAGTGGATAAAATATAAAAACCTGAATGGATGAAAAGCAAATTAGATGCTGTTGATGAAAGATGTAATCAGAAATATGAAGATGGAAATAGAAAGTATGTATATTTGATATAATGAATTTCTTCCAGGATGAGTGTGTTTTGAGCAAGACTACTCAGTATTCAAGTGCTACACAACTTCAGCACTTTCCAGAAGTTAGTGTTTTGCAGTTATTTCCGATTATACATCCTATGCAAATTGTTCAATGAGCGATTATGTACTAATTATAGAATTGAATCAGTACATAATCACTTTCTTTTCTGAGTCGATATTAGAATTTTTTCGCTTTTCAACCAAATGACAATATCATACCAAATAATTACAACAGAAGTGCGAAAATAATGAAATAACTATTGATAGCAAAGGCTTTAGAAGGAAAAATTAATCAAAAAATACTTTTTAGTACTTTCTATACTTTTTTAACTTAAAATTTTTTAACTTTCTATACTTTTTAACACTTCAGTACATTGTTATGGGTAAATTAATGATAGCGTCAGTATTATAAAATTTATTTTCGACTAGATGCACATACCGTTGGATAGTTAAATTAAAAAATCTCCTGAATGATAAGCAGTCATAACTGATAAATAACTTGCTTCAGGTGGATTACTTCGATAATGTGTGTGATTATAGAATTGCCATCAATATGTCCCTAAGAAATAAAATGACTGAAATGCTGATATCAACAATGCATAAGCAGTTAAATGGTATCAAAGATTTGCGGCTATATGGAACACGATTAATATCATTTACTGATAATCTTGATTCTCCCGATATCAACAAGCATGAGAATCTTGATTTGGAAGCAATTCATGGGAGTTAAATATTCATTTGTTTAGTATTGATGGAAAAGAGCTGAAACTCAAAAGTTTTGCAAGTTTTGGTGGGAGAATATATGGAAACATGAAATGGAAAAGTTAAATATGTATAAATTATATCCAGGATTGGAAGCAGAGTGTGGCGCAGCTGGAATTTCAATATCCGTACTTTTTTCCAAACCTACAGTTGGTGCAATATTTCTCAAAGATCATTTTGCAACATGCCGCTCTGAATTTAGTAATACGATGAATGCAACAATGGAAATTGCACTGTCCACTCTTCGCCAAGATAATCCACCGTGCCCTGGCTATGAAACTGTTCGTTTTATTGTAACTTTAATTTAGAATTTTAATTTTTCAAAGTGTTCGCATCAAGAGGATCATAAATAATACTACAGTATTTTAAAAACTAAATTCATGGAAAAGATAGTACTTGCGCCATACAAATTATGTCGCAATTTTATTAATTATACTCGCTTTACGCCATTGCTTACGATCAATCCATGCTTAGAATCCCTCAATTTGGTCTTTCATTGTGGTAGTTCAAAAGAACGGTCTGGAAATACCAGGACTGATGACAGACGAAGACCGAGTATTCAACATTACCTGCGATTACTCAAACGATCAAATTACGAGTGATTCGGCTCAAGATAAGATGTATATTAAGTTAATGTTTATTTATATGTGATAATAGCTGGAACTTGGAACTTTTATCTCTAATGATTTTTGTTTGTAATGGATGCTTTCAACTTGGTGCGAAAAGTTATCAGATAATGAGCATCCAAGAAGTTTAAATTATCAGCATGAACATAACCACGCTAATTTCAATTAATTAATTGAGTCTAGCAAAAAATTTGAAAATGAATACTGTACCATTGATTTCATTCCAGACTTTTACAAGAAGCATCACAAGACTGGTTATCTATTCCCGCTTCTAATGACTACGTACAATTAACAGTACTTCGTGGTGACCAACCAGTGAGTACCGCTGTAATGGGCGAAGAATTGGAAATGAGATGGACAGTGGTCGAAGATCGCATGGGTAATGTTGGGCTGTTCGTAAATCGATGTATCGCAGAACGTTTAGATGGAACGCCACCTGCACCAGTTCCACTTTCGCTTATTGTCAATGGGCAAGTATTACTTATACTACATTAGTATTTTGTTATCATATTATGTTTTTATCAATAGCACAACATCTTTATCATTGCTATTTTGGAACTTTTTGATACTATGGATCAATTTGTCCTATTCCCAATTTGGCATCTCAAAGTAGCCAGAAGTTAGCGAATTCCAATCCAAGATCTTCTCAAAAGCTGTACTATATTAAAAAAATCTTTCATACAAAAAATTTATATTTATTTGACCATTTTTTAGATGTATTGACAGTAAAGTGAGTGGCCTACTAATGCAACATCCCATTGTACAGTTTGATGGTGGTTTGAAGACTAAAATTAAAGTTTTTCGATTTGATGGGTCAAGTCGTGTTCGAATCCTTTGTTCTGTGGATATTTGTGTTGAAAAATGCTTACCGGTCTGTATTTCGCTTTTTCGAATTTTTTAACATGAGGGAGAAAATAGAGATTTTTCTGTCTGGATGAGATTAGAAAGAGTCATAAATCACAACATGATAAGATGGAGAAGATCGTTTACAATTCTAGCCTTTTATTGAGAAGAAGTTCAGGCGCAGGTTTAATATCATTGATTTCATAAGCGAAAAACAAAATAAATCTTATGTATCGCCAAAATCCTGAACAATACTGATTAAAAATGAGCATATTTTTCTTTCAAGCGTTCCTCCTATCATTTGTGTTATTGTTCGCAAAAACTTTGCTAAAACAAACACTGCAAATTATAGGTTGCTTGTGATAACGAAGTCAATGGCAGTTTAACAAATCCTGATAAGAAAAAGCGAGAAACTTTTACTTCTCTTGCTCAACAGGTAAATATATGCGTTCTTTTTTTGCCAAGTATTGTGAGCTTCGATAGTAAAATTATTTGCAGCTGTTGAGTCATGATAAGCTAGTTTTATATGACATGAATTCAATTTAGATCTCAGCCCAGCGAATTAAAAGAGAGCTGATCACTGGGATTTTTACGATTGTTGAAAAAAATGCAGATATAATGGCTAACGACAATGTAACGAGAATCGACCAGCAATTGCCAAATCAGAGTAAGCTAACTTCGAAATTTCGTAAGATTTCCTGAACATTAAAGATACCATACTTGAAAAGCAAAGGTTATATTCGTGAAAGAGAGAAAGAGAAGAGCTTGTTTCACTCGGTCAATCTTTCAATTTCAGTTTTTAACTGATGAAACTAAAAGTACAAAGTTTTGAAGCCGGCTTTAGACTTTATATTTATCGTTCTCTGTTGAAGTTTAAATAACATTTATAAATCTTCCTGCAGATATCGTACCACTTCAATTTCCTGAAAACAGTCATTTATTCGTTCCAAGTTTTGCATTTTTCATCCTTATTGTATTCACAGTAATACTTTTAACGATGCAAATCTTTATACTATGCAAGTACACACGGTTGAGAAATCAGGAAGAATCTGTTTCCGCTGGTATTTTTATAAACATTTATCAAACTTTGGTAAGAATCTATTTATATTAGTAAGGAAGAATGCTTGAATGCAATGTTCGGTCACCTATTGGTCATTGATTGAATAAAAAAGCAAGAAACAAAAAAAAAAAAACGAAAAAAGAAAAAAAAGTAATCATACAATGATATTTCGATGAAGTCTTTTCAACGATTCTTTTTCAGGTAGTGAAAGACACTACAGTATCATGTCAGCTCCTCAACGTGTTTACTTTGGCCATAAGGAATGTTGTTGTCCTGCGGAACCGCGTACGACATTATCCAAAATGATCAGGCAAAAATATTTAAAATGGAAATCATTTTTATTTATTTTTCGCATATTGTCAATATATAAATGATTGATTATTTACTTTTTTATCGATTCGCTTCACTCGAATTATATTTTACAGATGAAAAAAAAAAAAAAAAAGTTAAAGGAAAAGGAAAATGACGACACTATAAGTAACAGGTTTAAACACAAAATTTTTAATGACTTTACATGTCATTCCTGAGCGATAATTTTATTTGATTCATCATAATGAATTTTCAGAACCCGAAATGAGGACGTTAATGGCGGAGGATGTTTTGTAACATGACCATAGCATGCCATATTATAACAAAGCATTTATGGTTAAAAAATAATTGGAAATACAATCGAAAGGGCGAAATATGTTCATTCCCGCATATATTTTTATCTTATATTTCTTCTTTTAAGCTTCATTTTCTTTTTTCTATGTGATATATATTGCAATTGTATTGTTTTCATCGGCAAATCCTTAAATATATGTTTTTTCTGGATTTGTAAATTTTTCTAACAAAAAAAAAAGTTCAACAAACTAAATGATAAAGTAACGCGCCTAAAGATTTAAAAGCCCATACAATTATGCGTTAAAAATAAACTTTCCCATATAGGTTTGATTTTTTTAATTTTAAAATACGTGAAACTAGCTTGAATTTTCTCGTAAAAGACTTGATTAATGAGCTTTAGAGAATATTAGATAAAATAAAGAATGATTGAAATAGCTGTCATATGGCTCTATCACATTGCTAATAAAGATTCTCCATCTTATGGGAATCTAAAATTGAAATTTCTCGTATTGTTTATCAAAAGCATGCATGTTGCCTACTTTATCATGTCATTTTCAGTCATTCTGGATATGAAATAACGTCACAAATAAATTACTAACCATTTAACGCTCCGTTGCTTCAATTGCCTTGCCTTCTCAAAATCTCTTCAATTCATAATTGAGTTCGTCATTAGGCTTTCTATTCGATGCTTTCATTTCCCATCATAGTTGTTCAATGAGCATTCTTGTTTCTTCATCGTTTTTTAAATTCCAATCATTGTGTGAGGATTTCATGATTCTAGTGGAGCTACTTCACTTCGAAATTTTGAATTGGGTAATTTAGGTTAAAGAAGTGGTATGATTGATACTGAATTTATGAATTCACTCCGCAAGCTATGAAATTACACTATAAAAATTCTTCGTGAAGAAGTTTATATTCGGAAAGAATGAAAATGTTAATTTTTAATGCTTATTACCCAATATTTTAAAAGTGGAATATCAAAACAAAATTATAAATGGACAAGCAAATCCTGAAACAAAAGTATGAATTTCTCTTTAACTTTTTGGACGCTCACTAATCATGCTAATATAATTCGAATTAACTTATAAAAAAATATCAGGCTTTCTAAATATGATGCAATTTTAAGTAGTTTCCAAATCCTTTTTACCTATATTTTCGAATCATTTGTGCATCAGTGTATGCAGGAAAATTCGGTGTTACCAGCTATCATAATGAAACTGGTACGTTTTTCTTTTCATTAGATTTGAATAATAGCTCGAAGGAAACCGAAGTATATTTATAAGCCAACTATTGTGATCTACAGGAGAGTTACTCTGATTAGAAGATTATGATCTTGACACTAGAATCATTACTCTCTAATAAATACGATTGGAACAAGGAAGAATCTTCAAAATTTAGAGAATTCAGTTCAATTTTATCCAAGCCTTTGAAATAATTTCATTTTTTGTAAAAAATTACGAACTCATGTTTAAGGAATTAAATGCACAACAAACTGAAGCACAATTTGGTTCGCAAGAAGAGGAATCAGAAGAAAATGAGCAAATGAATTGGTTCGTTGATCGCCGTGCTGCCAATTTTCGAGAACGCCGACGGATGTGCAGCATTAATGTCGCTTTTATGGTAAATGATTCTTATTCACTATATCAACTAGCATGCTTTTTAATAAAAAATTAGCATTTTTCTGATAAAAACTTAAGATTAATATAGGAATTTCCTGAGAAATTGTGAGTTATCTCACAAAAAATCGATTTTATTCTAATGTTTCTCTTGAACAGTGAAAAATAAATCACAAATCAAGTAATTCACACACAAAAACTAATTTCGTCAATTTTGCTTAAAAACTGTGCTTATGGCATCGATAAGAAACTTTCAACCCTGTATCTTCCATATAAGACAATAGTAAGGTGATTGATAGTGTCAGTGTTAATGAGTGACAATTAATCAGTAATGAAAATAGTAAGTTTCTAATCACTAATACTATTTTTTTTTTTTTTGCTTCCTCATTTCTTTTCTAAAGCTTCACTGATTGTCAAAGTCGTTATAGAAAACTTTTGTTAACAGTTAATGAATATATGAAGTGGTATAATAAATACAATTTTTTTAATGAAAATAAAAAATCGATACTTTTTAATCATTCCTACTATTAACGCTCATAGCCTATGGTCGTTATTGAAAAAGTAATTAGTGAATGAATAATAACCAATGAAGTAATGAAAATAGCAAAGATGTATTATATTACGCTTTTATGGAAAATAATACTTTGCAGAAACTACGGCGATATATTCCAACATTTCCATACGAGAAACGCTTATCCAAAATAGATACACTGAATCTAGCGATTGCATATATTTCACTTCTTGAGAATCTACTCAAGAATGATCAAAATATACATGCCTACTTGAAGGAAGCTCTTGTAATGGCACGATCCGGGAACCCCCAAGCACCAAACTGGAGTACTAGCGGTTCGTAAATCTTTCTTTTCAAATATTTCCCAACAGTTATGATGAAAAGTTCTTGATGAAAAAGACAGCATAATAGATCAATACAGGAAGTTCTTTTTTTTCTTTTTGAAAAATAAATACCTATTTGTTGGCATCAGATTTAGCAATTACGTTACAGTAAGGCTTCAGTGAGAATGAATCAGCTAACTTCACGCTAATACTTCGCAAAAAATTTTTGCAATAATTTCTTGAAAAGTGTATACATAATTTTCATTAACGCTTCACCCTTCCCTTTTTGTTTTCATCCTATTTATTTAAATTCAATTCAAATATATTACAGATCTCATAGCACGTCTTAGCTGGATTAATTGGAAGAAACTGGGCATTAAACCGATGTGATGCGAAATATATTACTTTATTCAATAAAAGGGAACAGTGAAAACTCTTCAAATAAACAATGAAAATATTATGGATTCCGTGCTTTTCCACCGAATACTTGTTCAACACCCGTTAAAATTGCATTTAAACTGAATGGATCATCTGGATTGGTACAGCGTGATCCAATCAAAGAATCCTGGAAAATTCGTTTATAAACATGTGAATGCTTGCAGAAGGAAATAAATGTTACCTGTTTATAGCCGCACAAACATTGACAAGTACCAAAGCGACATTCTGAGAAATTTGGACATTGCTTGCTGGTCACACATCTTTCACCTAGCTGTACTCGTCGCATACATTTATTCATCACAGCGACTTCATCAATTCCACAACTTTTTTCGCATGTTGGAAATCGACCATCATTACTCTATAATAAATTGAAGGTAACATTAAATTAAGGACAATAATGAAATATACGGAATGTCTAAACTGCGTTGTTGCGGGCAATATCATTACTAATTAATTTGCACAAACATAAAACTTGATGACTAAGCTCTACTATTAGTTGCACTATAATTAAAACATCTCACCGACAACATCGTTTTCACAGTGCAGTAGAGAACCACAACAATAACATCATTGTACAGGAAGCGAGCCTTTTGTTGAACCATAATTGCTCAGAAAATCCATCAATACCCTAAAAGCACCTTTTCAAGCCTACCTCGTTATAAATGTTTTAGTTTAACCGATATTTAATTTTATGGATACAAAAAGGGATGGCAACAAATCGATTATAGCAGTTCTAATAAAAGAATTTATTCTTTTCTAGAAGATACCACCATTTGTCTTTTATCCAGTTTAGCATAATTTCATATTTTACTATCAAAAATTGTTTGTAACGAATTACCGATAAATTATCAAAAATTTTCTACACAATAAATCCAATCTTAGCATTTTTCAAACTTATGGTCTTTCTGAATTCATTTTAAAGGAACAAAGTGCGCATCACATTCATAAATAATTAGTTATGGTAAATGAAGTGCTTCGATGAAATACTTGAATCCATCAACTAAGTAAAGCTTAGTCATTTGAAAAAAAAAAAAAAAGATGAAAAAAGATCATATTTTGTATCACGCAACAACGACAGCTAAGACATACCGCGTCGGTTTCTCAGCTTCTCACGTCTGATTCTTTATACTTAAGTAATATGCAACTTTCTATATTTAAAACCAGTAGTTGTGAAATGTTTTATCCAAAAAGTTTCACTACTCTTTCTGGGATTTCATTTCAATAACAATGAGGATGAAAAAAGAAATAAGCAAATATAAAATATTTCATTTACATATCACCAAAAATTGAAATACTAATCTTGAAACATGTTTCATTGCTTGTATGCAATAAATAAATTCCAAAATTTTTACTAGGAAATTTTTAGATAAGTTATAAATAAATAGCAAAAAAAGAAAATTCCGCATCTCATCTCTCTATTTGAACTACAGCCATTTATTGCTTGGCCAACACTAATAAATTTAATTATCAAATATTTAATTGTTAAATATATCCTTTGTGAAATAATTTAAATGAGAACTTACAGGATGAAAGCCATCTTTGCACTGACAGAGTCCCATGACACAATTCATTGTTACACCACCCTCGCACTGAAATCGAAGAGTTCAAATTATCATTAACTATCATAATGACTAGTCATTTCAATTTAAACTTTATGCAGCACTGCTAATGAATATTAATTAGAATAATGTGTATTCTATACATGCTTATCGTTAATTAAATTGAATTTAAATTAGCGAAGTAAGAGATGAAGAAATCAATAAAGTAAGACCTGTTGATGAAGCTGACAGGGGTCTTCTCTATGTCCTATACTTAAACATTGATTATTAACATAAAGTGGAGTTGGATCACGACATGGCTTTGGACAACATAAACTTGTTTTCCAACCAGGCTCAGAGATTGTGTAGCAGTGATGAGTAAGCGGTCGGCATCGATGTTTCTCGGAGACGCCCATATCGCACGATTGCCTGAAATTCTAGGAATTACGACATCATTTATAATATAATCAACTGTGTACTTATGCAAATAAACCAGATATTCTAGCTTGAAATGAATTCTTTAGTAAGTTGTCGGAAAAGAAATTGCTATGAGAAATGACAAAGTATACATTAGATCAGGTTCTCCATAGGGACACTTCAATTTGCAGCAATGTCCCACATAGGGACTACCGTACGCTACACATCGATAACCCAAAGGACAACTATCCGTCGATGCAGCATTCTCAAGCATATCAATATCATTGATAAAAAGACGTCGACAAGCTTGTTGAGGTTGTGATCCATCCGGACATACTAGAGAATTTTCATTGTTTTCCTTGCAAATTTTATAACTTCAAATAATGGCAGTTTGTACCGAATTTCATATCGATTGCATAAAACAATTCAATTTTTAAATTAATAGATAATGTGAAAAAATTTTCGAAAATTTCGTGTTTATCAAATCAGTTCAAGTTTATATCAACAAATTTTTCGTAATAGTAATGTATAATACTGAATAAAATTTAATATTTCAAAATGTTTGAAACTATCTGTTAGCTTTATCCTGGAGGAATACTATAGATAGAAATATTCATTTGTGTTAATTAGAAGAATTTAAATTTGCTGTAAACAAACACGCAAAACATCGTTGTTTGATTACATCACGTGTAGTACCGGGAGCACATTGGCATATTCCGGCCATGCATGCATTGAAAACATCGACACACTGATTGTCCTTTTCACAACTTTGTCCCCAATGTGCTACTCTTTGACATTCGACCCCGTATAACTGCTGTCCTGATGGACAAGCTGAAATATAACTTTTAGGATAACGAATAAAATTTATGCAAGAAAAAAATTAGGACTTTAAAGCCAACTTGGAAAAACTTACATACGACTCATTCTCCGTTCATAATAAAACTTACATACGACACATTCTCCGTTAATAATACTGCCACCCCAACATTCACATTTTCCATCTCGACAAAGAAGCGGCGGTTTGCAGTCTCTTTGACAGCTGTCACCAATCTTGTTCGGAGCTGAACAAAACTATGATTTAAAATATAAAGATTGTTAGGAACAGTAATCGGAAGATGAACTGGAGAATTTATTGACTAAAAACATGAAAATTGAAGAAAAAGAAAACATAAAATTAACAATTTCTGGTTCAACGATCAACGATCATTCGGTGGGAATGCTTAATTTTAGGAAAAATGAAATCGAGTTTTCGAATTAGCCTCTCAATTATCTACATCACTCATGTCATTTAGGGAAATTTTTTTTAATTCAAAATGATATCAAGAAATTATGTATGTATATATTGCTTAATTATACATTAGTTAAATGACGCATCTTAATGAAGGTTAAGGAAAATCTTATTAATGATACCTAATCTGCATATGGTTGTCTGTCCGTCAATATCAAACTCTTCGAAATTTGTTGGACATGTACATCGTTGTTCCCGACAAACACTGTTCATACCATAACAATCTTCATCAAATAAACACTTGCCACTGATTAATTTCTCTACAATCAATGTGTTTACAAAATCCCTTTCTTAAAAGCCAATTAAATTTTGAAATTAAATCAATTTGATTAATATTGATTTGTTGAATTCCTTCTGTGAAATTTTGATATTAACATAATGTGATACGCTGTTACTACTATTAGTCTTATAAGAGTTAATTAGAAATAATCTCAAATAATTGGGAGAGATTGATATAATGGATAGATGGATCGATGAATGTCATAACTTACGTGTACAAGGTACATCAAAACCATGAAAAGGTTTGGTAAAGTGAAGTAAGGCTGTTGTGATGACACTCAAATAGTACGTCGCCATTTAGATTCAATGAAATCATTCGTTTCGATAATGTCACACACACAAATATGCATGTATGTGTATGTGTGTATGTGTGTGTGTGTGTGTGCGTGTATGTGTGTATGTGTGTATGCAAACGATGAAGAATGTATTACACCTTTAGGGAGATCTGGGTCGGTGAGCGATCATCACTGTGACAAGTTTTCCTTTTATATACATCGACAATCACATCATATATCTAAATGTGCGTATATACACATACACGCACAAGCACACAAATCCGTTGTATGATACCGTTGTTTTCGTATCATTCTTCTCAATAATTTGGCGAAGTTTATGACATAAATATCCGATTCATTACGCTAATTATCTGACATGAAATTCCTGCTCATTAATATCTGCATAAAGATTAAAATTGTCAGGTGACTTCGCACTTCCATGCATAGAAATATGACAACATTAAATTTTGGAAGACAATTCAACGAAATGATGGGAGTTCGCGTGTATATTTGGTGGGACATTTATTGTTTCTAAAAATATTCGAAATACTCGCCTTTTGCATGAATAAAAGAAGGATTAGTTTAACTTTCTATCAATAGTTTTTACACTTGTAATTCAAGAACATTTTAATGAAGCTTGCTTGTCTTGATCAACTTATGAAAGTTTCCACTTCATCTAATAATGACTTCTTTGACGAATGTCTCCCTCCTATCAATAAATATTGGGAAGATTCTGATATCTTGAAATTACAACAAAGCTTATTAAAACAAAAATTAAAGCTCAGCATTTGAATTATATCCTAAATGTAAACTTGGCCTGTCATTTTCGATCAAACTGCAGTGAACATTGCTATTGTTATTGGAACGGTATGGTGTAAAATTTAAATGATTTTATTATTTATGACATATTTTAATAGAAACCGATCTGTTTCAAAATGGAAATTGGTTTTTATTACTGGAAAATATCTGCACAAATGTTTACATGATATAAGAACACAAAATTTTATTCATTTTTAACAATCGAAAAAATTAGTACTTTCATTTTTCTTTCTTTTCTATTTTTTTTTTTTCGCGGGAAAGATTGATTTCGTCCAGTGAATAATTGACAAAATAAGCCAAAAGATCTATCTATCCGTTTATAAAACATTTTTCAAGTATTTCTAAGAAGAGATAAGAGGAATTTTAAAAAAACAAAGAAATAAATACAAAAAATTCCAATGTCTGCTCAGTTACATATTTGCGCTATAAATAGTCATTAATCAGCAGTTCAAATTGACATTTAATACATCGTAAATGGTAAACAACTTCAATTTCACGTCATATACTGAACTGATTAAGAATAAATAAACTTTTGTACTTCGGCCGTAATGATGCGTAGACAACAATAAGTATTAAGAGTATATTTCTTTTTATCTTCTGTACAACTCTGAAATACTTTTAGATTTTTCTAATAATTTATTAAAAGTTATGTTAAATTATAGAAACTTAGAAAATTATGATTTCCTCCCCCACTTTTCCTCACTTGCTGTCCAATCAAAAAACAAACACTTGTCAGTTATTAATTTCTCTCTATTATTCAAATGAATGAATCGCTATTTCTTCAAATGTATCAGAAAAAAAAAAGGAATTCATGAAGCTTAGCAAAATGATCAAAATAGTTGAATCTAAATAATGTTTGCTTCTGATTCTTTCAGAAATCAGTCTTATATCATATGCAATTATTTTATCAATATTGCAGTGGAGAAGACTGGAACTAACTTCACTTATAAAGAATGAAACAATGGAAAGAACAGCGGTAGGCAGCAAATTAACTAAACCTCAGAAACAGGAAGAAAATTAAGAAAAAAAAGAGAAAAAAGGACGAAATATTGCTGATAATCGAGTTTTGTTCGATTGGATTTTTGAGCAACGCAACTCGATTTCAATATTTATTGCGCGTTTGTTTCATTCTTATAGTTTCCGTACTAGAAATTTCTAAATCTCGCCGAACAAATATTTCCTTCATTTTTAAAATATTTTGTCACGCAAAATCGGAATTTTTATTAATTCTTGAGTAGAATATCTAGAAGAAATTTGAAATTTGATGAAGATTAATTGACAACAAATTATTTTGCAAGTAGTTCTTTAAAGAACTCAACAGGTAGAATCAACACCTGCTGAGTGATGTTGATCACATAATATTGGACATGACCAAAAAGGGAGTGTTACTGAGGAAAGTGATAAGTGAATGGTAGTAATGCTCCGAGTCTAACGTTGACGATACGGAACTCCGATACGTATGCGGGAGCAAGAAACTTGACGCTGTCGCATCTGTATCCTTCGATGGATTCGCAACGGAGGCTCGGAGCCACATGATTGATAAGACATACATATGAGGAATATACAATATGAGAACCCCTTCTCTTATAATAATAAAAAAAAAAAAAGAGATGTTCATGTGGGAGAAGTTTTGCTAATTTTATCAATATTCGTGGTTTCTAAAAGATATGCAGAAATAATAATCTAATTAGATTGCATAAAAAAATTCAGGAAGAAAGGAACATCTGCGAAGCCTCGTTAGACATCATGCATTTTTCCTTCTTTATTATCACAATATTTATTCCATAGAGTTTTAGCAAGTTCATAACAGGGCAGTTCTCCAGCATGTGTTGCGACCATGCGTAATAAGAAAACACCATCTTGTCTGAGGAAATGAAATACGAAACGTCGTAATGATTGACTATCTACCATTTTATAACCTTCAATGCCCGTTAGGTACTTTCCGACGAAGTTCAACTGCCTGTAATTAGTAGTAAATAAATAATAATTAACAAATGGAAGATTATTGCCAAGATGGAAGATTAAATAATACCTCTTTAAAAATAAGGATATGTGCATTGAAATTCGAATACTTAATAAGCTTTATTATGTTGGTTATGATCATCTACCACCTAAATGGCAAACGGAAATACTCTCAAATAGTTTGAGTTCAGATCGGGGAACTCGAATACCTTTGTTATGTTGCCATTTTATCTCGATATCATTTAGGTGCTTCCGAGATAACTAAGCTATTCCGATGAAGCTTGAAAGAACATTGAGCGGGATATATCAGCTAAAAAAATTACGAAAAAATCTAATAAATATCATTTACAGCATGGTCAAAGTTACCTTCCTTGACATAGAATATTTGAAAAAAAACGAACCTGCTAGGGATAATGGAAATATATATCCAATATAAAAGAGAGCAAACTGTGGCACCAGCTAGCAAGAAATACCAAAACCATAAAAAGAGGAATATTTTCTCGTTGAACATGTTGATCATTAGAACACATTGCACTGTATGCCGATGAACATTGCCAAGCACCTAAAACTTTTTTGAAAAAAATCTGAATTAAAAATAGAAAATTGAATATTCGTAATAGAATCTAACTAAATGAAATTAGATTAATTGAGTTTCAATTCAATGATTTTGCAATTAATTCCTACCGCGAGGCTTGCTAAACTTGCAACCATAAATAAATAAGTAAGAAAAAGCGACGAATATCCTCTTTTAAAAATAATGATATCATTCCCTTTCCTGAAAAGCCTTTTTTGTTTTCATTACTGAAAGCAGATGCGATTAAGCACTGAAGTCAGAATAATACAAATTAGTACGGGTGATTTGGAATAGAGTCGCACAGACATTAGTGAAAGTTAAACTGATATTAAGTAAATAAATTAAGACAAAGACCTAGAAAAAGTTAATATTTAACAGAATGAAATAAAGATCCATCTCTTAAATACATATATTTATTTTTAATCTCATATGTCACATTCAGTTTTTATTTTCATGTCATTCTTATGACGTTTCAATCAGCTTTGCTTCCTCATTGGAGTATAAAAGTCAAAATGTTTTGAATTAGTTCTGCAAATAATTATCTTGCAAAAACTGAACGCTTACCTTCACTTCAAAATCGCACAATGTGACACGTGGAAAATGTCCAGATTCTTCCCATTCTCGTCCATTCATCAAGTCATTTAGCACCTGCCAAAGATATCCCATCAATATCAGGAATCATCTTCTATTCTTTTTGCTATTGCCATGATCAGTAATTTTTCTTATCAAATCATCGCAATTATAATCGACCTCTTCACTTTTATTTCTATCGTCTTATCATTATTATATTTATTTTTAATAAAAAACATTCTTGCTTTGGATATTTTTGATATCTGTTAAAATAATACTAAAACTTGATATTTTAAGTTTATTTCGTTTTTGGATTCAGCGACAATTTTAAAATATTTGGAACTTAAAATTCTGAGAAAGCAAAAATGAGTTCCGCTCTTTTATTTTCAAGAAGAAAAAGTTTTTTTGAAGAGAAAAAGAAAATTTTTTGCTAATTCCTATATGTGATAAGATTTAAAGAGATATTTGTTGACCCGAAGAAAAAAGAAACAAATTTCAAAGTGACCAAAATTTATAATTATCTTAAATTCTGAAATATTTCAAAGTACTTAATCAGTTTTAAAATTTCTAAAAAAAAATGCATATTTTGAAAGCCAACCTGTAATCCATACCATTTACTACGATTGCCCAAAAATGTATTGAGTAAGAAAATTTGTCCGACGATATTTACCGTGTAAAGGATTTTTACCGAAATGTACAAAAATGTTACAGCGGCACCACTGCTGCGAGTACAAATGATCAAATTTAATAACTTCAGTCGATTTCCACCCATCTGAAAAAAAGGAAAGCCATAAATATGAAGGTACAAGGAAGTTTTCATTTAATTTAAAGCAATCTGAAATCTTCAAAGATCAAAGCTATAATGCCTAAATCATTTCTGAGATCCAAAATTCCCAACTGACATATATATGATAAATTTGACAAGTTTCAGAAAAGTGAAATGCAGCTGAAAAAAACGAACCACTTGATGTTTCACATGAAGTGCCTCTTCAACATTTGTAGCAATTGTTTGCAATGCTTTATTTCTGGAATCCAAATCCAACAATCGTGAATCGCATGCCATTTGCACCAATGACTGCACATGAATGCCTGTAAATAATTTAGTGATCGAACAACAAGCAAATTGAATCAACAGAATGGAAATTGAGGAATTTAGAAATATTTATTGGTTGAGAAATAAAAATTCAAAAATAAGATTTTCTGCGTTATTTCGTGCTCTTCAAAGGCATGAAATCGCCTAAGGTAGGAAAGATTTTTTTTTTTATAATTCTCAGGCTAAAATGAAACATAATGTACTTTGAGCTAGTAAACAAATGGTATCATCTAATAAACGGTAAATGTACCATTATAAAATGTATAATTAGCATGGAATGAACCTGACTGCCAATTGAGTAGCCTCCAAACAATAGTTGGTACGTAAAAAAGAAGTGCTTCCAAAGCAAGTACAAATGGTACCCACTGATAATATCCAATTTGCCTATTTTCTCGCTCAGCATAATTATGAGGAATATAATCATGCAAGGGTAGGAAATATGTATTCTGTACCCAGCAATAATTTTCTGTATACTGTTCCATCGGTTCCGTAAACGTTGCGGGTACCCAGCACTGTATCGGAAAACCTACATAAGATGACAATTTATGAGATCGATGATAAACAAGTAATCATTTTGAATAATCATAACATTATATTTATGATACTGACAGCAAATTATCATTCCGCTTAAAAGAAATAAATGTTTGGATAACAGATAATCTAGATAGAACATAAGCTGAAGAGAAGAAAAAACTTTACTCAGAGAATAAGTGATTTAAAATTAATAAAACATTATTAAAAATATGGCTTAATTCCAAAGAAATCAACCATAAAGTGTGATAAAATAACTTACCAACATACTGCTTCGCAGATACAAGAATGGCGAACACTAAAATGTACAAAACAATTTAATGGTGCAAAGAACGATCAGTTGAATCTAATAATTTTACGTTTGCTTATTTTTTATGTCATTTTGAGATTAAGCTATTTGTGGTACTTAATAAGCAGATAGTGACTTCTATTTCTAAGGATGTTACTATTTCTAGTTCTAACTGCTCAATAATTTCACATTTTTATCGAATTATTTGATATTTTATTACGAAATGCGCTAAATTTTTGAATTTAGATTTTTGATATAAAATCGAAATGTGATTATCTTATAGTCGTTTATCAAATTTTAGGCCTGTTGAATCGAATGCTAGTAATGCACGGGCATAATGCCAACACTCTGCTTTTTGTTTACTCCCAAATTTTCACTTTTAAAGAATGTTTTCATGCATTGAAAATTTGGTAATAGCAAATAAATGTTAGTTTTTATAACTGCAAACCTAAGGATGACAAAGAGACAGATGGCTATTATTTCAAGTACAACTTATGACCTTTAACCAGTCATACTGCGAGAAATAGATGGAAATGGTTCTGTAGCAAATAAAAAACGATGATCAAATTTTTTAAGGCAAAAATTAGAAAGAAATGCTAATAGTCTTTAGTTTCCTCTTTTTTTTGCCTATTCAAAATAAAAATGGCCATCTGTACTTATAATTTTTGAAATGTTTTCACTGATTACTTCACTTTCGCACTATTCAATATATTCATTGGTGCCATGCTGTTTTTAACACTGATGTACTTTCATTATTTAGAGTAAAAAGATCAATGTACATCATATTTTATTCTATTTCCTTCTTTTTTTTTTTTTTTTTTTAAAAAGTGTTTCTTTAAGTAGTTAATTTCATATCAGTTGTTCTGCATTCTCAAATTTTGGTTAAAATGAATCAAAAGATAAAAGCAAAAAAAAAAAGAAAAAAGAAAAAATGAATCTCGAGATGTTAGTGATCAAAGAAAAGAGAAGCTTACTTTTCGAAAAGCAAAAAAAAGAAGAAAAAAAAATTCAACAAATTTATTTGAAAATTGAAAAGAACGCATAAAATATCGACGATCATTAATTTATGATCAGAAGAAATAGATGCGTAGTTGAAGTAAATATCATAAAATTTGTATAATTTTTAATTTACTACTATTATCGAGGTGCTAAAACCTACTTGGGGCAGCTTTCAACATTTAAAACTCGCCATTACATTTGACTACAATCAGAGAGTCATTATACATTATGGAATATGCATTACCTTTTATGTTCTTAGAAAATATATAATTTGACGAATAAATTACCAGTAATAATTGAAGTGGTATAGTAGTAGTTGAGTTTATCGATAATATCATCATCTACATGAAATTGTATTGACTTAACAGCACTAGAAAAATAATACAAGAGCATCGCCTCTTAACAAGCCACCGATCCACAACTGTTCACTGTTCTTTATCTTCCATTCTTATCACACCATTTTTTTGTTCGAACGATCCAAAATCTTTTAACTCTTAAAAAAAAAAAAAATACAACAAATTTTAAGAAATAAATCTGATAATTCAGATTCTTTTAAATCATTAAAGATAGAGTTGCTGCGAATTTACAAATTAAATTTCGACTAAATTCATCGCTTCAAAATAATTAGTGATACGTCAATTGATTCGAAAATGGATTTGCAAGATTTTTTAATGAGTTAGAATAGTATAATATGAAAATAGTCATAACCTATTTTTAAAATTATGCCTTCTTTGGATTGTTGTATTACTTTCCAACATAGGTGCAATATGATGACACTGTGAAATTCGTATTACTAAAATTTGTTCATCGTACAGTATAAGACAAGAGTGAAGAATACGCTTTTTTCGATTGAATTACATTTTAAAATGTCATTTAACAGGTAACCCGTCATTTTCATTGCCATTAGATATAAAAATTATAACATTTCAGATATTAGACTACTTCCAAAAGGCAATTTGCGAAATACCACAGACTGAGCCTTTTCTCTTTTCGCCACCTTAATTTGATGTTGAGGAGTCATTTTTGCTGTAATTCACTATCACTTACCAAGACCCTAAAACTAATTTAGTTCATCAATGCCCGGTGCTAAAGTTGCCTAGCATTTAGCAAATCAATTAATCTACTACAAATTGGAAAGCAGAAAAAAAAGCACACAACTGCACGTGAATTTCAATTATATAATTGATTTTTCGAACAGAAAGAAGCTATCTTATAATTAGATAACTAAAAAGTGTTTAAAAACTTTGTATAAAATTTTGAATAACTTATATAAAAAAATTTGAATGAGAGAAAAGAAAGTAATGTAATATCATCTGCAATATGCTTATGAATAATTGAATTGGTGGCGAATTTCATTTGATTGAAAACGACGATGAGGAGGATCTGAGGAATTAGATTATCTTACATGACGTTAAGATTAAAGGATGAAATATGATACGTACTAAGATTGTCTACTAATCAAGAATTTGATTCCCGCGTATAGAATATAGATATGAATTATCTGAATAATTACAGGACAGCATGATTTAGTTATGTAGCACTAGCACATCGCATCGCTTTGCTCACTTTTTTCAGCATCATAAATCTATTTCGAAAAAAAAAAAAAAAAAAAAACAATTCAACCAAACTTTTGATGTCTAATGGTATAGGTTTCGCAAAAGAGAGAAAAGGTTGCAATTTAACCTGGATGTTTTTTGAATTTCATCATTTTTCAACGTGCAAATCTTGGTAATGCAGTTATCAAGAATTCATGGAAATCGAGAATATTAGGAGAATTAGAACAAAAAAATCAAGAATACATGAGACGAACAAATTACCAAAACAAGTTCATACAGTTTTGAAGAAAGACCAAAGTTGATTCGAAAAAAAAATGCAACTTCAAGCCACAGTAATGAATGAGATGGACCGCCTACTATCCTTCACATTTTTTCCACCTTGCAATCACTATTGGCAGGTAGTAATTCTCGAACATTATGGTCATATGCAATTGTTATTCATTTATAACATGATTTGATCATCCATTCAATAATTCAACAGCTAATAACGCATACTTCATGAACTTCTACAATTAACCGAAATTTTTTCCGCCTTCCTTTCACTCAATTATATCTATACCTATCTCACAATTTTATTCTGTTCAGTGTTCAATTCATCACATTTGATTTGTCATATTTGAAATCAGTTAGTCTGCGCCGAGTTGAAGATCTACAGTTATTAATGCTGAAAATAGAAATGATAAAATGGTTTTTACAGCTCAAGCTTAAATCCCGGTAATTATTTAACAACTTTCTTGCACTATTCTTGGATTTTTTTTAGGAAAAACTTGATGCTGTGATAATCCTTTGCAATCATTCTTTAGTGATTCCATTTTTATATGGAACATGCATTACATCCTCAATGCAATACAAGATTGATATAATGACTCAAACTATCTCGACATCAGTTCATGTTGATGACACATTCATACTTCAGGTGATCAGTAAGAAAAGGTTGATGAATATTGTGTCAAGGAACGATTTTACCAACATCCCAAACTTGACTATTTTATCAAAACACCGCTTAACCAGGTTCTTTATTCATTCCAACTATTTTTACATCATTTAGTATCAAAGTACTGGTCGGTCTATAAGAAAGAATAATTTTAAATTTCCATAAAAAAACTTTTTTTTTGCATCATTCGAAATTCTCAAGTAGTTAAGATAGGAGAGTGAATTTGAAGAGATCTTGAAAATGAGACTATTTAATAATCTATATCTAAGCTGAAAATAAAAATGATAAGAAATAAAATAAGCATGATATTAAAATGACCCAAGAGCATTAATAGAGAAATCTGGAATGAATGATGTAAGAGATAAATAAAATACTAGGAAACATCAGTTATGAACTGACCATTTAGTTGGCCAATAAAAGGTATGCGGAATTTTGGACAATAACATAACAATTTTTGGTCTGGTCTGCATGGGCAGCGTTGGAAAAATTGGGTAAAAGTGAGAGGTGAAAAAAATGAATTAGTTAGTCAGGGTCCAAAGGACGGAAGACGAGGATGGGCTTGGCCCCATAAAGGACTACGCTGGAAGGACGAAGACGAGTGAGCAAACATACAAATAACTGGCCTAGTGATTTTGAAATGGGCTGGAGGCCTCTATTCCACACCAGATCGATCTGACGTGTATTATAGATGCTGCTGTTGCTCCATCGGCTTCATCAATCTATAACATACCATCGAGTTACGTCCATTCTCCCTTCTTCATATTTCCTCCTTTGCCTCCTCTTCCTTCTTCCTCCTCCTCCTTCTTCCGCGAAGCTTCCTTTTCATTCTGTTACAGCTTTGCCGCATTTCAATCCAGAATCTCTTCTTCCTTGTCCTATTTCTGCTTCCTGACAGCATTGTTCAGGATTAAGCAGCTATCAGCATCCATCCACCGGAGGAACATTCAGTCTCGACACCATCTAACGATCCTTATCAGCTAGTTCCGTTGGTTATCTGACGCGTATGTTCCATTCCATTCCGCAAAATTTCTCTAGCTCAGCTCTGTCCTCTCTTGGCTTGTCCCTTCAATAATTGACCCCTACACACACATACAGACACACACACACAGACACATACACACATACACACACACATTACATATAGATATAAAAGAAAACACTGAGTCAATTAGTGACCCAATGTGCTACGATTGAAATCTCCTTAGCGTATTCCGTTGATTTATTCATCCAGACAATCACAAGATGAATACGCCTCAAAGCGTGAAATGTATTCTCGTTAAGAGCACTTTAACAATTGCTGATGGCAACAGTCTCGATATCGCTTCCTCTAACACTCAATCTCCCGACTTATGCTGCATATGCGGTAGCGGTAGAAAACGGAAAAGGCTGATGCAGTAAGCATGCTCAGGCTAATAATGCACTGCAGGCTGCACGCTGCAGGCCCATGCTTTTCTTTCCAATTGATAGCAGTCAAGGATTAAGTGAATTGTTTCAAGAATAGCCAATCGTCAATTGCTTCCTCTTCATCATCTTATTCGATGGTTTTTTCGAATAGTTGATAAGAGATAAAAGTCTGAAGAAATTTTGGCATATCGGATTATCCTGATTTATGCTGAAGATGCTGTTGAATGGAATATTCGTCATTATTACAATTTTGTCATCAAACTAATCAATGACATTTGAATGACATAGCAATTGTTTAATGCTATACTAACTATACAAATTATTATATTTGTAGATTAGATACCATAAATAACAATAGAAATTCCAAGCATATCACAATAACTGCAAATTGTTTATAAAAATCCTATTAATTTATTAACTTTGATCATATTGCATGAAAAAGAATAACTGGCAAAATATACCGAGAAAGAATTGTTGAAAACTTTTATTCATATAATTAATATTCATATTGTTACATTATATGTGAAATTCACCTTACCATGAATTGCATTGGAAGTAAAAATTGATTCAATTTAACATCCCACTTTATTGCCTCGTAAATTAAATTCGAAATTGGAAAAATGCAGAATAACTGAATGTGATTCTTTAAGGAGCAGTCATGAAGAAGCTTGCCTTACTTTTTCCGGAAACAGCTTGCTTCGTAGAATTCGCAGGAGCGTCTATTATCTTCAAGTTCGACCATGTATCCATATAACTGTTGCTATAGTATCATTTATTGTTTATGAAAATTTTAATAAACATGATTTATTCAAGTAAATAAGTTGAAATTGATAATATATACCGAGGCCGAATTTTTTATATGGAAACAATTTTCCTTATTATTTATCTACTGATCTATTTTTAATGTTTCAAACCACTAAACTGAAAATGCTTTCTCGATTTTGCCGATTAAATTTAGATCGATATTGGTCAGCAGGCCTGATATCCCTGTAATGGAATAAGCAGACACCAAATTTCGTTAGGAGGATGCTCAAAGCTCTTGAAATAAGCCAGTATATTCTATCGTAAAGGTTAACATTATTTTGACACAAATTTCCTCAAAATCAGTACACGTAAATTTTCCCCCTCAAATATTTCATTAATGCATTTTATCTTCCTTAATTAAAAAGTAATGAATGAAAAAAAGGACGTTTAACGAAACCAAAAACAAACAAACCACTTATCTATTATACGTGTGAAAACTTTGATGCTGCTCCAATTCAGGTTTCAGCTTCGTGTACACGATCGTATGAATGCATACTCACCAGACAAGTATCAACATACTATATGCTAACGTTGTAAACTCTCTTATCTAAAAATGAGACACTCTTTCATAAAAAAAGACCAATCCAATTTTTACAGTCATTGAGGTCTAATATTATTCTATTAATATAGCGCTTACTTGCATCCTTAACGATTAACTTTACACCACTTTTATACCTGATAACTTCACCCCCTAAAGGTACCTTACCGGCAGTTGAAAGAATTAATCCACCAAGCATAACGTAATCCCCTTTTGGATCACGTAATTCTATTTTTAAATTTTCCCTATATCTTTTACAAGAGACTTTGCTGACACCTCAAACTTATTTTGAGATAACTTGATGATTGCACATTTAAAAAGCGGTAAAATCGAATGCGATGCCCTTTCATTGCGATAGGGCAAACAAACATGATTAAAAATTAATTTATTCAACAAAATTAAAAAGGAATAGCTTATATCATTATTTGGAGCACGATAATACAAAAGAAAAGCCTAAAAGGAAATATAAAATAATGGAACAACATTCAACTATTAATAAGTAATTTAAAGAAAATTTGCGATACAATTTATTACTTCATAAAATTTCACACTGCCACATTTGATGCTTTTCTATACTTAATTTCAGTCAACAAAAATAGATGGAAGCATAAGGATAGTGACATCTGGAAAATAAACTTTATTCCAATCTCTATAACCACTTTGCGCGGTCTTGATCAAGCCCGCTGTTGAATAATGTTCGAATGATCAGTAAGAGTCTATTAAATCAGCATTGCAGCGGCATCAATACCGAGAAATCAACCGTGAATTGGTCTGTCGAAGTTGCACTTCTAACGTAAATAAAAAATGAAACTGTGTATCGATGAATCATACTGTTGTCCTCTCACTTATTTTCTCTTCCGTATGCTTATTTTTTTTTCCTCTAAACTAAAAAAATGCCTTAATAGTATTCATAATTTCAACTCATAAGACTCGACCCAACAGTTAATACGTCACCTTACAAAACAATCAGTATCACTTGAATAATACTTAATTATTTTTTTGCCTCCTTAATACGTCAAACAGGAACCTTCAATTCTGTTAATTAATGTTCGCGGTATTTGCTCATTCAAATGAACCTACCTTCTCAAATGGCAATATCACCTGACCTGCCAATTTATCAACACATTTATTAAAAATTCAACTGACTATTTAATTCCAACATAATGGCGATTTTAAACGGCAAGCAAAATAAAATTTCAAGAATTTTCCAAATAAAAAAGAAAGATAAATAAAAGGAAAATAATTGATGCTGTGCAAATGAATCATAGATCAATCAATATGAGAATTTTTATTTAAGCGGATTAAGTGATACTTGAATCTATTGAATCATGATTTTTCGGCAACGTGGATTATTTTTTCTTTTTTCTTTTTTTAACTAACATGCAGAATATCTTCGTTTATGCAGAAAATTAAAGCATTATTAAAAAGAAAATATGGAAGCTTATTACTTCCTTCTAGAATATTTGGCCATTATTATTCAGCCAAATCCTATCTCTCATTCTCGTGATGTTTTCTTTTCTCTCTTTCTTTTTTTTTTTTTTGTCTCTATGATTAATGCAGAGATTTTGAATTTCCGAAACAATTACAAACAACAGAGGGGAATATTTATATCATGGCATGGCAATATAACGATCCATAAATTCTGGGCAAATTTTCAAAAGCGTAAAGATTCAGTTGATTATACTAGGACACACACATACACATCATACACATACGTCCATATACACACACAAAAACAGACAAAAGCGCATACATATCTAAGATACATGGCCAAATGCGATTTTTGCGGGTTTCGTCAGGGCTTCGTGTTTCTTACAGAAGGCAGAATTACAAAAAGAACAAAGTTGCTAAAGAATAGATACTGATATGAAGTTTTAAATGTCACAAGTATGAAGTAACTGTCGGGAAATCTGAATGAAATAATAGAAGAGGAATTGCAATTTAAAATTCAAAATTTTAGTACGAAAAAAGAAATTTAAAAAATTATTGAAGGTCAATAGAGAAATATGACTCATACGAGATGAGTAGTTTTTATGGACTGAAAAAAGCTTTTTAACGTTAATATTTTCTACTCTCAATTATCTAAAATCCTGTGTAAATTTAAGAATTATTGAGAAAACATCAAATGAATAAGCAATGTGGCGTTATTATTTCAATATCATATAACGCATGGGTTGAGAAGCAAAAAATTGCTGACAAATAAGAGGAAAGGTGGAATGGACGGACGGTTAGTGATAAGTGATAAGGAGAAAGGTTGTACTGGCTAAGAGGTCAATTGTGGACGGAATGATACCGGATGGATGGGAAAGAAGCCGATATGTTGAGCATTGTACCTAACCAAGGTGTTGTCCCGTAACCGCAGCAGCACCTTAGCCGAAGTACAAAGCTTCACAAAGGGCCCAGCTGCGAGGTCACAATCAATCTCGACAACTACCCCTCTAAACAGGTGAACATTCTTCTCGGGAAGCGTTCCACCAGAAAATGAATCATCATTCAGTTGTAAACCCACTCTTTTATAGATGCGATCTGTGACCCGGCGGGAGAGGGGGCAGGAAACGGGATCTCTCCGTCTATCATTCTCTGTGCGTCTGTGCGTCTGCTCCTGCATTTCTATAAGTGTACATTGAGCGTCACCCACGACACGGCATCAGTTGTATCCGTGGTATGATGACACGATCAGGATGATGTCCAGGCTTCAGGCGTACCTGTATGTGTATACGTAGCGTATCTGTGTATGTCACATAAATATCCATCCGTCCTAAATGACAAACATTTCGTCATCTCTTCTGCCAGGAAGGCCTTAATAACAATGCTTGTTTTGAAAAGAAAAAATTGGTTTTCCGCCCGATGACTCATCTCTCCCTCTTCACTCTGTCTGAACGTGATTGTGAAGCATCAGCGATCCCTCTCGGCGGCTGCATGAATGCATGCGCTGAGGGAGGTGACGTGTTGCACAATTCCCAGACTCACACAATTTCTTTGTATCGCAGAGTGCATCTTAACAGAAGAGTTATTTCGAAATAACGGAATGGGAAGGTGCATGCATGCATGCACTGTTTGTTATGAGAAGTTGAAACATGATTTCCTTAGCGTACGAAGTGATTATGGCGATAGCCAAACCATATTGATTGGATTCAGTTTTTCTGAATGAAATTTGATTGGAACCTTCTGCTTAATTAATTGCTCTCAGGGCTTTATACTGAAATTCCCGACCTTCGAGAATTCTACTAGCCAAATAAAACTCGAGAATGGAAAAACGTAGTCTTATATGTGAATATCGAAACATATTCCATAGGATCTGAAATGGATTACTTTCACAGTTCAAAAAACAAATTTCTCCATCTTCCTTTTTAAACGAACGGGAAGTTTGCCTTTAATTATACGCTTCAAATCCAAATACTAAGGATTGTGGCACACTAACTAGAAGAGTCAATATTGCACTGATATGAAGGCTAAGTAAACATCCTGTGTCCCTCCGTATCCGATCGAAAATTTGTCGTTAATTATTGACTTGCAAAATTACAGACTTTGAAATTGAATTGATTGAAAATCAGCAAAAGGTAAAGTGGTGCTTACTTCGACCTCTTATTTTAAACCACTTACTGATTCGATAAAATTATCTTTACTTCATTGAGGAAATTTAATTGTAATTCTTTTATAGTATAACTAAAGCTCTTAACTTTTCGGTAAAACAGAAGTCCCTCCGTTCTGTCCAGAGACCTTCAGATTACAATTCAATAAGTCGATGTAATTAAACAATCTTGTTAACTGTGTTAAATTTCTAAAATGGTCCAAGTCAACTAGGAAGGGAGACTAACTAACCAATTTTTCGATCGGTTGGTAAATCAGGCAATTGAGAAATAGAGAAACCAACCGAAACTGGAAGTTTGATACCGATGTTGGATATTTGAAAATGTACCAGCTTTATTTCAACACTAATATCTCTAAAACATTCATTTGAAGTGATTTCAAGTAAGGACACAAGGATTTAAAATATCCCTCTATGCACAAACTAGAGTTCTTTTCGGAAAAAAGTTTTAAATATTTTGCAAAATAAAAGTCTTTGCAATTCACTTCAAGTACCTTCTTAAACCGATTCCTAGACATTGGAATGTCTAAAGAGTATACTTGAAGAACTATTTGCAATAACAACCTTGAAATTCAGTTGGTGAGTTGGATGATTAAAACCTACCGGAACAGGTCTTTCTGAATGAAATACTTTCCTTTTTCCTGGTCAAAACCGGAATGAAACAGAATTCATAGAGAAATAATTACTAAAACGATCCGAATGACAGAAGGCATTGCTCGTATTGTCCTTCCAGGTGTGTCCACAATCGTATGCATTCCGCTCAGTAGAATCATTGTATGATATCATCCATAAACAGAAAAGTAATACGAACATTGCTAGCGACCAATTATTCACTCCATTGAAATGTTCCGTCCAGCATATTTGATTGAAACTGGCTGCTATTGAAATAAACTGTTCCGCTGAATATCTATCGTAATGAAAAGTTTGGACAAATAAAAGAAAGCAACAAACCATTCCAACTAAGGCTAGGAGACATTACTGTCTATTCATCTATCGAACCAAATAGTCTCGAATTATCTATAGCTTAGCCAGCTTGTGGTAATACTGACAGTTAGTATCTAAACTTTAACGATAAATGGTTGTGTTGATCATTGAAATTGAATATTTGTGAAATAGGTTGATGCCATGCTGGGCTACCAGATGATTCTGCTAATAAAATTTTGCATTGTTTATGGATTGTCATCGAATATTAAATTTAAATACTGCTTTACTCGTCAAAATTAAATTTAGCATACTACTTCCGGTATGTATATTTAGATATATTTATCGATTATGTTAAATAAATCTGCATCTATTGGATAATGATAGGGAAGCATTATGATGGTGGTCTTTTGGATCAGCAAATAAATGAACTTTCGGTACATAAATTTGAAATTTGATGCAAAATAACGGACATAAAATCCTGTCGAACAGAAAATTCGCTTTTAACAGAAACATATTTGGTTGACATGAGATTAAGATTATTTTTTATGCAAAAAAAAGAAAAAAAATCAATAAAGGACCGGGAAACATTGACAGCAAAAAAGAACCGTCAGAATAGAAATTACTAAATACCCATAAAGATGAAATAAGTAATAAAATTTAACAAACAATTGGTAAAATAATGAATTAAGTATAGAAACTTTATTTCAAGTATCGTTTTCTACGGGCTCAATTATATGGCACATCCATATGGGTATTTTTTGTGCTCCACAGAGACTTGCAGAAGTAATGAAAGGAAATTTTCATAAGTCTTTTTTTTTTAACGACAATCTTTAGAAGCCTACTAAGGAATAAAAGAAGGACATTCTGCAAGATTCAAAAGATGTAATAAGTATTCCATTTATGTCATATTTGTTGCAAATTGTATAAGCTTAGCAAACAGTACAGAATGATAGTTCGATAAACTGCTATATGGATATTCATAGCACTAATGTTCTTCGTGTCAACAAGGCAAGGCTAATTTCCTGAAATTAGTACTTTTAAAAATGTTTTATGTGACATCATCGACCCCTTCTCTTAATTTCACCCAGGTGCGTTTGCATTCTCATTATTTTTTCATACAATTTCGTCGATGATGTTAATTCATCTATAAATCATTCATTTTCTAATGTTATTTCTTGCTTATTAATTATCACTTATCATATAACATCTCACATCCTTAAAAAAAAAAATTGAAATGTGTGCATTCCTAATGAATTAAAAAAAAAAAAAAAACTGATTGAGTGGTTCCTGGGAAAAGAATTTCGGAAAATAAATATCAACATCAATATTTATTAACATCTTACGAAGTTTCTGATTTCTTTTTTCAGAATGTTCTATCTTATGTTTTTAGCTTGAAATTTCTCAAATATTTCCTTCTGTTCCTTTCATCTTCCAGAGATCACTAATACTGATCAATTTTTTTTTCTCTAAAAAATCAGCCAATATTGATCAATTTTCGAACTCCACTAGTTACAACAGAGCCTATGGTGCGAACATTCCTGAAATGAACTGTCGCCTGCTTGTTTCATTTCGCTGCGCAGTAATTCTACTTCAACTTCTAGTTCTCGCACTCGCTGTTTTTTCGCAACTTCCTCTAAGCCATAAATAATAGAAAAAAAAATTTCCGCAGGAGGAATACCAAAACACTCAATGTTAAAAAATAGCAGAAATACTAACAAAATAGAAATCTGATTACATAATTACTTACAGATGCATCTCAAAGATGAGCTGATACCATACCTCCTAATATAGGAAAATATCGAAATGATTTTGTCATAAATATATTCAAATAATTAAAATATTGTATTGTGAAAATATTTCCCACATGATTCGTCACTCAAGATTTATGTAAATGGATTTTATTATATCTAATGTAATTCTCATCTCTATTTACGATTACCAAGCATTATCTTCAATAGTAAAATACCAAAAATTAATACACATGCAAATGCTCCTGGTCTTATAACCTAACTTATGTACGATGATGGGAATATGGTAAAGAAACGCCCATTATAAAAAGGATTGCTCTCGGTTGGAGGTAAAGAATTTTGGCACAGAAGTGATTTGTGTACGCGGCGAACGATGCTCCTTCAGTTCTCATCTAATATATGGCCAACGTCAACTAATTTCCCAAAAAATATCCCTAGTATTCTTTCAACAAACATCCCGACTATCAAAAATCGGGAAAAGAATCCTGAGTTCCAACTATCGACCAATTTTCTTATTAATTATCGTTAACCAATTCAACATCGATAAACTTTCCATTCTTTGAATAATTATTGTCTGGAACAGCTAACCAAGAAAATTATTATCTTTCACGACACCTAATGAGCAATATCTCTTTTCATTGAATTTCATTTTTAACCGAAACTGCCGCTAGCTAGTCATGTAATTTGGAACAAATAACTATTCGCGGTTATCGGTAGGTTCATTAATAATAACTTCAAGTTCTCGTCTTTCCATTTTCCAAATCAATCTTTAGTTATGTTAAGTAGAACATTCTGAGTGTTGATGGAAATATATGTTTTATGAATTTGCTTGAGAAGTTTACCTGCAATATGTCAACTTTTTTCTCAAAGATCTCACTAACTGTGGATTAGAATCTTACGCTTGTTTGCCACTGCAATAATTTGTTGATTTATTGTCATTTCAAAGTCAAATACATCTCTTTTAATTGATATCATCACTGATTAGTACAATAAAACTGGTTAAAAAAGAAATTTTCAGTACAAATATCAATAATAAAATTAGTGTTACTTACGATTCACTGTGCTTGGTGATAAAATCGATAATGACTAATGTCCTGACTAAGTTCAGCTGGTCTAAAACCTTTTTTTTCTGAATGCATTCTTGATATGATTTAAAAAAGTGAAAATCAAAGTTCATTTCAAATTGGAATTAAAGATAATTGCATGTCAGTTCATTATTCAATTACCTACACACATTATTTATTTATGTGCAAACTTGTTATTTAATTATTCAGTTAAGGCTGCACTCATCGTAAATATGTAGCAAAGTTGAAATTTAGCAAAATGATTAATGAAGACAAGATACAATTATTTTATGATGGAACTTAAATTTTATGTTTCTATATTTACATTATAATTTTATTGGAATATGAACTATATCTCTTTTCAATAGCAATTGGCAAGAACTATTTTTCCCGGAAGTTTTTAGAAATAACGTTAACATCGACGATGCATGTTTGAGATTTCATATGTATGTTTTACTCAGCTATTGGAATTTATTTTTATTGAACATTTATAATTTATAGTTAAGTCAGCTGGACTAATTCCAGGCATCAAGATCAAAAGCAGAGATAGTCAAGTTTTTGCTGTGTTGTTTGCAACCTTTTATCAAATCTGATTTTTTCCAAATATTTTTTTTGATTTGAAAACTTTCCATACTTCCCATTCTATCAGTTCTTAGACAAAATTCTATTGAGATTATATAGAGAATTTCATTTAGACAATGATATTATGTTGGAATTACTTCGCAAGAAATGAGGCTAAAATAGCGGTATGTGTTATTCAAATATACGACCACTTCTCGGTAATGTGACATAGCAGAGATCCAAAATAATTTTTATATCTTCATGGTATGAAATCCTGTACCACAGCTGTTTCCTCACAATTTCTGAAAGCTAAAAATTTTATTTTCTTGCCTTTCAATCTCAAACTTTCCAAAATCGTGGTATTATATCGTGATACTGAGATTCTTTTCGCACTGTGTTGAGATGATATTGCTGGACAGTACTAGAAAGAATTCCGGGCGCTCGCCTATTTCAATCCTTTGACAAATTATGAATTTCGAATAATTGATGTCCCTGGACGATGCATATTCGTTAAACATGGCATAATTTTTGTAAAATGCATTTTCGATGCTCAGTTATTCTATATGGTAATGAATATTCGCATTCCTTGAGTGATTAGAATGTATATATACATTTGTCACAATTAATTTTATGCTTATGTGAAAGATTTTATTTTGCAACACATAAAACGAACCATCTGTATCATTTACAGTGGACAACAAACAACCCCTTCAAATTTCAAGCGACAGAATGAAATATCCATTGTAACTGACACTGTTGACATCTGCATAAAATTAACTTCCATTGGAACAGTTACAAAGAACAGAAAGAGGAGGTATAACTCAAAAGTACTCAACATATTGTATGAGTGAAAAACAGACTAAAATACTGCAGATCAATTAGTCATGGTAATGATATTCATTAATAAGAAATCTAAAGGTGCAATATTCGAAATAGGCTATAGTGAAAATTGATCACGCAGTCAAATTGTAGAACATAGTAAAAAATGAACTGATAATCATTCTAAGTATTTTTCAGAAAGTAGTTCCATTCAATTATCATAAGAATCAAGTAATGGCAAGTAAGCCTTAAGACCTCAAGTATCAGTAAATGGATATACTGCAAAAAAAAAAACCACTGCATATGTATGTTCTTACATAATAAGAAAAAAACTTGTAAGCAAAAAAACATCGTGTGCATTCTGTAAATATCCCGATCAGATGCTTTAATGTCTAGAAACAAATCGTATCGGAAATCAGGAAGATTTGTAAGTTATTGATTAAAGCTTATTTTGGAAAAGCGCATAAACAACAGAATTATAAAATTTGAGAACAGTGCTAGTTACGATGGCTTACGATTCCACATAATATGTGCGATCTTTCCATCTGATCAAGAAAACTTCACTGATTATCATTTTTTCACTTATTAAACAGTTCATTTAGATGAAAAAATTCTGGAGAAAGTTTATCGATGATCCATGTTTGGCGATTTTGAATTTTTGGTCGGTCCACAATCAATGTAAGCAGATCGGAATACTGTGCGCACTTGTTCCGTTAACCGCTGTTGTTGTGATGAGTCTGGGATTGGCGAACTACGTGAACCACGATCAAACTTCCCTCCCTCACCTCTCACGCGCGTTAACGCATGTTTATGTCTGGACTCGTGGAGATATTTCTGGAAAAAAGACAATCCACAATTTCACTTCAAACTGCTAGGAAATACCCATAACTTTTATTTGCTATGAAATATTCATAGAAAGCATTAAACATTTACGAATAATAAAAACTATCAGGAAATAATTACTACTCACTCTCCTTTCCTTAGGAATTCTCCCCTCACTTTCCAATTTCGCTCGAGCTGCTCTTCTTCTCAAAATCCTGTAAAGCGTCGGTGTGTATAACAAATTCCACTCGAGAGGATTGACTATTGCCAAGAAAAACTTTTTGTAAATCCATAAAAAAAGACTCACCTATGATATTGTTTGGCATTAACATAAAGCGGCTCTTCATCTGATTTAGGAAAAAGGGAACTGTTCGACGCTCCCTACAATAAGATAGGTTAAAAAAAAAAATCTATCAAACTGAGAAATCCTTAGACCAAACTGAAATCTTTATTTTAATAGCTTTAATAAAACTAACCTGTGTCGCTAGAAGCTGAACCACATTTGCGATGTCAATTCCTTTAGCATCTGAAAATGTAACAGTACAAAAGCAAAATAAATAGAACAAAATACACCAGTTTAATTCTGCTTTTGTTAGCATTTAATCGGTGGAACCATCCGACTTTTCAATGAAGCAACAAGACTATACACTATTTATCAAAATTTTTCTGGAAAAAGTCTGTGATATATGCCTTGAACTATCCTTTCCGATCCACTCATTAATCAAATTAATAAGCATATAGAACGAGGTTAAGAAGGAGTAAGGCTTTTGGAGACACTGAAGATTTTTGTTTAATTAACTAATATTACACAGTACTGGAAAAACTATTTAAATCACTCTACAGTAAATAAAATCAATTAAGATACCTGTGAAAAGGAATGGAGAGCTTATGATAGGTGAAGAAGTTGAAGGTTGCTGGTTTTGTTCACTAACAGGTATTGAAGGTGAATTGGGTAGAGTGATGTATGACGCAACGTCATTCAAACTGATCACTTGAATGTTATTAGGCAGTACCTGAATAATACTGCTATAAGAGAAAGATTATTGTATGCATTCTAGCACCAGCTTTTCTAAGCACTGTAATTATCAGATATAGTGAAAAAGCATTGTAATTATCGAGAGAAAAAAGCCATTAGGAGACAAAAAACTGCAAGGTTAGATATGAAAAACATAAAGCTGGAATCGTGTTTGATTCAGAAGTACGATTAATCAGAGGGCATAAAAAGATATCTTCGTCTAACTAGCTACGTAATTATTGGTCTTTCAGAGAATTAAAATAAAATGACAACGACCTGTACAGAATTTCCATTCAGCTGAAAAGTTTGCTGCGCATTTGGTATTAATATATAAGATTTCTGGTCAATACCATTTAATGCAGTATCAAGATCGGTAGCCAAATTAATCACCTGTACCTGACATGATTGATACTGAAATAGCAGCTAACGTTACTTTTAACAGATCCTGACAGCAACTTATATATTTAATCATAGTACAATGTTATCATAGAAACATATCATAGATCTACCATAGATTTATCACTAACGAAAAAAGGTAAAAATAACCTGAATTTAGCTTATTTCATTACTGCTTTTCCCAGGATACCAAAAATACAGAATACTTTTTTTAAACCTTTAGAATATTCTCAACAAACCTGAGGGAAAGACGAGGTTGACGTAGATTGATTACCAGCTGCAACAACATATTGATGTGTTGACGTGCTGTCGTCGTTCCTGAAGTAAAATTATTTACGCATGACCGAGTAAATTGTTGGCACAAAATTTCTATATTATGATATATAATATTGTATATATAATATATATATAAACTTACAAGACTTACCAATAAAAAAGATGACAATATAAAAAGCAAGAAAAGAAAAGAGAAAAGAACGGGTATTATACAAAAAAGAAAATGATTTCGAAATCTATGGAAATTTTCCCGAAATCCTGAATGAACCATTCTTTCGGTGTAGTGACGGGAACAAAACATCTCAATAGTTCCACTTCCCGCGGAGAAAACCCACCACAGCCCGAAAATAGCACGTATCAGCTCCCGCCTACTAATCCGCGTTCCACTTACATCTCATTGGCGGACGATGCATCGCAAGTTGGCTGATTGGCCGGCACCATTCGGGCAGTCCAATCACAATCGATTACCTCCTAAACAAATACAAGCGCGACACGCCCGACAATCTTTGTTAACGCTCGCTCTTATAGTTTCAGACCAACTCATCCCATCGCATCCCATCTCATTCAAATCGGTCATCCATTCTATTCCAACTGACAATTCAGTGGTGAGAGGAAGCGGTTATTGCCATTAACTGAACCTAATCCAAATAGTATGTTAGTCAGATATAAAGACTTAAGTAGCCTAAGGTAGAGAAGTATTTCAATAGCCTGGTAGATGTACGTAGATCAAATGACTGTAAGGCACTTTCTAAAAAATACAAAGTTTTCCGGGAATATCAAGAACATCGCATCTTCAAGACAACCATATTCTTTCTTTTGTTTCACAGTTTACCCCAGCATCGAAAAAAGAAAAACTTGTTGAAGCTAGCAAGACTTACTTTGTCACACGTCTGCTGTTCACTGCTCATCCGTGTACAAGCAGTGACGGAACTGCACTTTGAGATTCCTCACGATGCTCACGTCTTTCCTCTCAAAGTTCAAATAAGCAAAGGGAATTTCGCTCCACTTTGTATATTCTGTTCAACTTTAGTATATACACTTCCATCTCTAACTACTTTCACCTCAGTATCGTGAAATTACTAGCTCATTCATTAGAATAGGCGGATAACAACAGCTAGAATTTCAAGCAGTGATTATATTCGCATCTTCTTTTTATCATTTATTATTTAGTGTACTATGAAACACATCGTCTTTAATTTTGACTGAAAGAACACAAATAGCGGAATAGGGAGACAAAACACACATAGAAAGATAAAACGCAAAAGCAAAAATGACTAAAGAAAATGTCACGAGAACATCATATATCATTATAGGATGAAATGCCATTCCTTACGCATAACATATTTTTTAAAACATACTTCTCACTATTAATACAGAAAATGGATAGTTCAATGGGGCATAATATTTCAGACTTCCATATTTTAAATTTTATGAAAAAGTAAGACAAAATTGATCTTAATATACTTGCCCATTCACCTCCTGCATTACGTACATTTCCCGCCACACAATATCGCATACAAAAATACGGATGTCATTTGAAAGCCAATAAAATATACATGGCTGACAATATATAAAAAGCATACACAGTTCTTCAAGACTTGTCAACTACTTGAACTGCACAGAAACAATTTATGTTCTTCCACTTTTCCACACTCAATGCCAAAAAAAAAAAAAAAAAAATGGGGGAAACGTGTAAAATCATAATGACACATTGAGATCTATGAAATAATCAGTGTCAATACTTGAGAATAACAAAATCATAAATCATAAACCTTCGTATATCTAGAAATCAGTCATCCTAAAACTTGATAAATTAGGCACGAATCTTCGAATCTCATCATTTTATGTTTAATCCATTTTCTTAATTGCAACATTTTCAGGATCTAAAACCGCTGGGAGTTGTAACAAGTACACTATCATCAGACTTTAAAAATCTTATCCATTAATAGCATGAGCTTTCTGGCACGTAACACTGCCGAAAATCGAGAGAGCGAAAAGAAACAAAAACCACCTAAATCCCACATAATATATGCTTGGACAAATTGGTAATTTACAAATAAATTAGAAATACGACGAAAATAGATGATGAAAAGTCTTTTTATGCAGATTATCCCGGCCAGCCGGAAATCCCTATCTTTTTTCTAATTTCCAATTCTTTTTCGGTAGACAAGAAAAAACTATCATTGATTTGGAAAAACTGCATCAGCTGAGACGAACCAATCGCTTATAATTACAACCATACTAAATAATTACTTGATACAGTAAAATTCATAAACAGCAATATAATCTCTGCATGCTTTTTCATAAGTATTCATCCAATCCGAATTTCTCATGACGGTGAAAAATTGATGTGGTAAAACAAAGAGCTACCCTTTTAAGTGAAAGTCTATCTAAAGCTAGACAAGGGTTCAATAATGCTGCGATCGAAATGCAGACAGCAAAGAAAAGTCACCATCCAGTATTTGAGGGTGTGGTTGGAGTACTTACTCCATTAGCACCAGTATGCGCCATGCTTGAATAACCACCTCCCATTTGACCGCTTGACGAACTGGCCAAACGCCGTTCATCTGACGCCATTTCAGTAGTTCCCTGAAACTATGAGCAATAGTAAATAACAGCAGAAGAGCTTCTGAGAAAAAATTCAGACACAGCAGATAAAGAATAGATGCAAGATTTGTAAGCATATGAACAGTGATTACTGCAAGAAAATGAAATTCAGTTGAGTCGTCAGAAAATATCAGAAAAACTTTTTTTATAAATTACTGTAGCGATGTGCAAAGCAAGATCAAATAAAGCTACATTTTGAAAGTAGAGCTAGCATCACAGTACTTCTTGAGTCATTCTTGAATAATAAAATATAAGGTACGAGAGAAAACTCACACTACATTATTCTCAGATCTCAAAGCAAAGTATGTCAAATTTCTATTTCCCTTTCCTGCAGTGTTCAGTTCATAAATGCATAATCGAGTGGTAAGCCACTAAATCACAACACCATAATAGTGCATTGAATAACAGAACATTCCGGTGATCCTGCTTTTATTGACACCAGAAGTGTATGAGTGTACGGGGCACTCTTAAGGAAAATTGCAGCATTTATTTAAAAGAAAAAACCTGGAAACGTTTTAGTACTGACCGGTCGAGTCGGATTTGAATGCTGCAAGAAAACATGATTGTACTTTGATGAGAAAAATAACAAAACTGATAATATTCCTCAAAATGATGTTTTTATGTTTAAAGAGGCAACTTTATAATAATACATTCCTATTTTATGGACAAATAATACTACTTTCAACCCTGATATTTTTCACCTACTTCGAATATATGTTTAGTCAGAATTTTTAAAAAATCAAGCTATAGCAGTCTAGCACAACAGCATTTTATGATATAAAATTAGAGGAAATCAATATATCCACCTTGCTTAAATTTAGTTTTAACATTGAACTATAACACAAACCTGTGTATATTGTTGATACTGTGGATGGAAGTTGTGGATTGCATCCTGCATAATATCTTTAGGATTCATGGTTTCTTTCAGTGAACTGCTAATACTCTGCAGTGTAACCGGTCGCCCACCAACGCTGCCGTTCAACACTGGATCACAATATACTTGTAATTTTTACCTCTGATGGCCTTGACCACATTTTTAGTTAAGTTAAAAGGAAGATAAAAGATTACTAAAATATCCAAAAGCTAGAGAGTACCATTCAAAATGACTAAACATTCGGGAAAGTCTATATCAGCTGATAAAAAAACCTGTGTTGGGGTCGATGTAAGCACTAATGCTAAAAGCATATCGTAAGGCCACCGCTGCAAAGAACATTTCAACACAAATAAAGAAATTCTGCCAAGCCGCAGCAACGGTACCGCGGGATATAATTTCACGTCCTTCCGCATCGTAAATTGGATCAATAGCTGAAGTAGAACCAAGAACAGCAAGCAAGAAACCTGAAAATTAATTGCAATAAATGACGGAAGAAATGCCTATTAGATTCTGTTAGCAATTTCCAGTGTATCAGACTACAAGGCTATCCAATGTTTGTGGTAGCGAGATAATCCATCATATAAAAACAGCACATCTTAAAAAGTTAAAGATTGCATCCAATTTAATACTTTAACAAATCCTCCACGATTCATATAATTATGTGTTTCTTATTGTACACTCATGTGAATAAAAGTACAATCGTAACATTCGTTAATCAATATGCTGTAGTAAAAATCGTTACAACTACACAACGTCGCAAAAATGTCCTTGAAAATTACAAACAAAGCACTTTTCTTTCTCTCCTTCATATCTTTCAGTCACTGTTATAGGCTATGCTAAACAACATAATTTTAAAAAAAAAATAAAAAAAAATGCAATTAACCTTGCCAGAAAGAAAGGAAAATAACTGATTTGACTGTAAGGAACTTTAAAATAGGTCGATATGGTGAAAGCAAGTCACGTGTAGCTGTATAAAATAAAAATAGTCCGTAAAGAGCTAAAGAGACCGAGACGTTGTAAACAATAGTTATATAAAGATAACCTTGATCACCACTGAAAACAAAAAGAGATTTTTCAACACCAAAAATGACTCAAAAAAAAGTGCTTATTGGACAAATCAGAAACATAATCCACTTGGAACCATATCTCTATTTTTTCTATGCAAAATTCTCCACTTACCCGAGTGGATTGGACTAAATTATCAAGAAAGCAACTTACCTCCAATTTCCATCTTCGTATTTCCCCATAATCATCAGAATAACGGTAAGTGTAGCCATAATTGGCTTGATAATACAAAACTGAAGTGTCGCCTGCTTACAAAAACGTAAGAACTCAATTGTATATTGCTTTCCTGCTAAACAGCATGTACACGTGTAGTAAGTGATTGGTCTGAAATTTATACTTCATAATATCTCATGAAACAAGCTGAAAGTTCCATTTCATAATCTCTCAAGTCTCAACAAATTTTAAGCATCTTTAACTGCAGTTCATCACCGCAGGAATTAACTAAGCAATGAAGAATAATGTTGTCCAAGATAGCATCATTTCAAGTTCCATGATTTTGTGATGTATATATCGGATACTGAGTTCTTTGTAACCGCGGCAATGATTAAAAATCGACAAAGAAATAAGAGTAAAATCATAAACGGTTTCACCACACAATTTACTATAGCAGATTTAAGATATCCAACCTCATAAGCTTTTTGAAATACAAAAACTGAAAACTAACCGAATTGGTTTTCCTCTTATTTCAGCCATTATGTTACTTTCACCACCAAGATATTCATAGCATAAACTCAGAAAACTGTATATAACGAACGCTGAAAACGTATCAACCTAAATTGCAGTTTAGTTTTATATTCTTAGCAATTTAAACCTATCACAAGTGAATGTCGACTGAGGTTGTTACCTTCATAACAGTCGCGAATAGCATTGAAGTAGACATACACGTTGTTAGAAAGAAAAAGCAGACTTAGCCACGAATCTAATGAATACATGGGTACAATGAATAAAATACGCACAATCCATCGCTGTTCGATTGGGCAAGTATACCATCGCAAATGTTGGTATATCTGAAAATATCTTCTTTTACAGCCTTTCATTAACGATAAAGCTGCACAAATCATAAAAGATTTTCATTTTGTATGTTTACGGGAAGCAAGGAAAGAATGACAAGTTATACTGCTAATAATGACCACAACGATTCTAAACACAGGAAATTTAGCAAAAATCCAATGATTTATAAAGATTTGCTGTTCACCATGATCATCAGCAAGGTATGTTGCGAAATGTCACATAAGCTGAATTATTACCTGATAGGAAGTAATAATGAGAGCTGTCCAAGTGAAGAATCCAGCGATGCTACGAGCGAATGTGGAACGAAGAAATAAATCATCTGTCATCGTTCCATTTGTCATTTGTATCTGACAAAAAAGACTAGTTTACAAAAGCTACACAAAATGGAATATATGCTTTCTAATGATGGAAAGGAACAAGAATGAGTTAAATGCAGTGCCTTCTAAAACAAAGCTATACGGTGCAAAAGAAAGGTCACAAAATCAACTTTTTTTAGATGGCTTTTAATTTGTTTTAATTTCGATTGAAGATCACTGATACACTAATTTGTGCAAATCCTTTTTTTTTTAATCTAATAAACAGATGAAATAACATCCCGAAAAATGAAAAAAAAAAAAAAAAAAAGAACGTACAGGTAGAAAACCAACAATTGATTGATGAGAAGCACAACATAAAGTGCTACTGCCAATTTGTTTAAGCCCAGAGAAGAGAGAGCATCAAAGTGACGTAGTATCAACGGAGAAAAGGGACGAGTATGCTGCAATTATATAATATGAAACACTAACAATTATCTATGCCTTAACTAAGGAAATAACGTGCACGGTCACGTCGAACCTATCAGCCATCCTCCGCCATTCTTTCTTTCACATAAAAATCGGTCATTCACTAAAATGATAAGCTGAAGTCATGAGAGAACAGTATGAGCTGCAACCATAAAACTAGGACAGACATAAATCAAATTAAGACATTTATGAACTCGAAACCTTGAATAGATTGAAAAAATACTACTGAATATTAGTTGGCAAATGATGATTTGCTTCGAACCACTAATAGCGTATTTGGAAAAAAGAAGAATTTGACATCAATGTAGAGTTTTATTATAAGGCTCACTAAATGCTACTGACGTCACGAATATGGAAGATATGGTTGATTAGATAGTATCTTAACCTGACAGTGTTGACCAGGAACGTTTCACAGAAACTACGTGATATAACATGTTATCATGCAGGCACACATGTAAGCAATGTTCAACAAATCAAACGCAAAACCGATTTAAAAAAAAGTTTTTATAATCAGGAATAAGAAAAATTTCCAGCAGATATTTTATCCCCTCTCAAAAGCTTCCCTTCAGATCCACTCCAAAAATTACCTTAAAAGCAATCATGCAAAGGCCCATCCAAATTGCGCCGATTAATCAAATGAGTGTTGGATGAAAAGGAAAACATTCGAATTCATTTACGACTGTTCTTTCATCTTCATTCAGCCTAATAAGGGAAAGTTGTGACACTGGCGGAGGGTGTCGCCAATGGTGGCTGTAATAACAGCGGAGTTGTAGATGGAAAGGAAGGTGTCGTTCTATTTGAGGTCACATCCATTTATAATTCACTCTGTCTACTCATTACGTGCACAAACTCACAAACACACTCATCACCCTTTATGTAACCGCACACTGATGCAATGCCGCTTCACGATCAATCCATGAAACTGCGTGCAGAAGTCTATCTATCCCCCTGCCGAGCATTTCAATTATACTCTAAGAATGGGAAGGATGATAAAAGGAAACTATATACATATATATATATATATGTCTGTGCATGCATGTGCAAATATTCACATTGAATGGACGGCATCCTTCCGTGATCAAAATATGTTAATATTATCATGGATGCCTTTTGCAGACCTCTGGCCCTTCCTCCCTTTTAAGGTTGCTTCATTCACATATGTCCTAAGCACATCAATGCAGAATGCATGCATGCGAGTATGTCTGCTAAGCACCCCTATAGACTGACTGCATCTGTCAATAAGTAGATGAGAAAATAAGTATCTAGTGAAGGCCAAACACGTCAGGCAACTGAACTGAAACGTCCCTGAGTAATCATTGTCATAGCAACACTCCCGAGCTACCAACTCTCAATCAATGACAGCCTAACCCGCCCACTCACCCACTCCGCCGTGCTTTAAGAATGGTTTGCCTTGACCACAATATGATAGATTACTTTGACAGTTACGATGTGAAAATGCTTCTCTAGCCGCGAATATCAAAATTTTAAATGACTGATTATTATTTGCGATCTATTCGAATCTTTCGGATTATTCTGATATTCGGAATGCATCGACCATGTTGGTTTTAGTTGTCTGGTTGGATATCTCTCAGATTCAAACGTAGTAAAGTATTTGTGGTTAAAAATGCACGGATCCAACGAAATCTATGTCTCAGAAGATCAAAGGAAGCCGTGAAAAGTATGTCGGATATTAACCGGATAAAGTCCGGTCAGTTTAGTCAATTGATGATATAACGCAAAATTTTCGCTTATCGTGTCGTTGTAAACCTATCATAAACATGCGTACTGTATGCAACACAGAAATGGATTCGACAAACGGTTTGTATTTGGGCACTTCTGAATATGTTACTTTCTCTGAACTCTTTTCTCTGAGCTCGACTATGATCTTGAGTAATGGCGCCGAACATACTTTGCGCATCTCTGATTACTTATTGTATCAGTTGACTCTTTAATGGTTCATTCATTAATATTTTCTCTTAGCTAACAGCATCATTATTCGGGTAGACTCTCAGTTAGAGTTTTAATAGATGTATATCTTTTTGCCTGTAATGAAATATGATTAAAGCACAGTCCAACTATATTTAGTGGTTTAATGTTATCTCCTATTGATTCCTTTTCCTTCTCACTCAATTTTGCAAAACATGTGGACGTCGGGTATAAAAATTGACACATCAGAACAGCGAGCTGATTAACTTCTTATCATCTTCACTGCAGATCCTGTAAAATGGATGGAGAACAAATCTGCAGTTCGGACGAATCGCTAAAATCAGTATGTTGTTTTATCTGCATTATTATTACTAATTATTGTTATTACTAGTAGTATTATAGAAGGTTTGTGACAGATAGAACAGTTATCCATGCTTAGGATTATAGATTAGCCGTAGTTATAGGTATGTGCACCCGAGGAGTGGGTTGTGGTGGCGAATGCCATAGGCAGCAAAGCTATCGAGATTCCTCTTTGTCCTTCGCATGGCGTACTCCATGTCAGGACAGTGAGAAATGTTTTCAAGGATGCCACCGGATTGAAGTACCGAAATCCCGACACCGGTCTCGACAGAGTGCTCTCGTATGTTTGACTTTTTATTATTTAGTAATTCGTATCAATAAGGTACAAATAGTAAGCTTTCTTGTCCAATCATTAGAAGAGAAAAGGATACCAATACTCAATGACCGTTGCTCTAAAAAATGCCAGCTTCTTTACTAAATTGTTAGTCCATAAGATCCGATTCGATGTCTCATCGCAATACAAGATTCGAGCAATCTAGAAGATGCTCAGAAGTATAAGTTAAATGAAGCTTTGCGACTATCGTCATCTTAAACCTATCCAGAGAGACAGAATCCGGCAGACCAAGTTTTGCAGCTTCTGCTGGACTGCTTCCTGGATTAAATGTGTTGCCATCCTTTCGAAGGAGGCAGCTATTGCAGGCGAGTTGCAAGTTAAATATTTGTCTCTTTAGAAAACTACTTTGTTTATTATTCAGCCATTTTGTAGGATGAATCATGATGAAACGTGTTTTCTAGCTCCGACTGGAGGATGGAAAAATAAAATGTTCATCGTCGTGCGTCCTGTAAAATTTGGTTAGTTGTATTCGTTTCATCTTTAGATTTCCGAACTTGTTCACTGTAAAAAATTAATGAATGCCTAATATCCAGAATATTAACATGAAAATGACACATAGTTTTAGTTCGTCTGCAAGGGAACACGAAAAAGCAAGTGAAACGCTCACTAGCTAACAAACCGAAAGTGACAGCTGATATGGATCCAAATTCCAATGGAAAAATAAGATCTGTTCTAGCAAGTTCGAAAGCTAATTCTGTATCAGCCGCCTCAGAAAGTGCTTACTGAAATGGATGATGCCTACTATAAAAGCTTCGCTAGCGTTGTATTTTGATCGTTTCCTATTTTTTTTTCTTATTCCGTTAGTTTTAGCATAATAAATAATTTTCCCAGCACTTTTTCATCTCAACTGATTAGCCTTACTTCCTTCATGAGTATAGTTCAAAAAACAATTGAGAAAGCTTGAGGTTATCCCTGAGTTATCTAAGTTCGAAAAGACTATAGACATTTAATCCATATGGTTAAATCCTTGATGCTTGGATACTCTGAAGCTATTGTTGATTCTACAGATTGAACACATCTTCAATTTTTAACGTAAGTGAAAGATTATGACTAGAATAACTATTAAATGACTTCCAGCATTATTCATATTCTCATTCATCCCCATTGGAATTTCTCCGCACTGTAAGCTCATGTGGAATAAACAGAAGCCTCTGCATATAATTGCATAAAATTTGACCTGAGCATCTTATCTGGATGTGATAAAGCAAAATTAAACAGTGAAATAAGTTCATATTCCCAAAACTAAATTTCAGTGAGACACCATAATAATATGATGAAGTTGTAGCAACATACAATTAAGTTAAGATGATGAACAAAGAGATAAAATATTTAAAAGACCGCCACACATAATTTTAATACTGCGTACACACGGACGAAAACAATAACGTTGTACACATGCGGCCGGTATAGTGAAGTTTTTAGTTTCTAAAACTTAGCTCCAAGCATTTTCATTATTGCCTCTTTGTTTTCAGTAAAATAAGTCGACACTGTGACATATGGATCTTCTTGACACTTTTTCATTTGTTCTTCAATTGATTGTTTTTGACCATCTTTCGTCCCTCTTACACTGTGACGCGTTGACTGTCCGATCCTTCTGGAAACAGGAAAGTTTACATCCAAAAAATCACTGACTGCAAAAATTTGCGAACTCAAATGATTAAATTGAACTTATTCATAATAAAGTAATCATTGTTTGACAATGTACTTCTATCATATGAAAATGGATAGCAAGATCAAAACAAGTGGACCAACCTTTGCAATTGTGGTAATGCTATTTGAATGGATACATATTCGCAACAGTAATCCTGAATTCTCGACAATTCTTCTAGAATTGCTATGTTAGTTATGTATTTTACAAGTCCGGCACTTCTTAACGATCCCTGCAAATTACTTTAATTCAAATTTATTTGCTGCACTCTGCTTCTCTTAAATGTTATTCCTACATAGCGCAAGTATGAAGAATGCAAAAAGCTTTATTTTGAAACAGTTGGACTAACTGCAGTTTATACCTTTGCTTCCACATATCGCATAATACGATTAAAACATCGATATCCTTTTGTTGCAAAGTCGATTTGAGATAATACAAGAAGAGCACCCAATAGCTGGTCATTATCGTGATCCATCGCTGTTGATGTATAAACCTTAAATTAGTAAGAGATTTGTACCTTTTATGAATTGTTGCGATTTAATAGAATATGTTACTGTTTTTGAAATTTTTAGCTTTACCAATAAAGCGTTATGTACGATTGCACAAGTTTAATAAATAATGGCAAAAGAAGTACCCGAAATAAAATATGATACGTAATATCGTATACAATTCTCCTTAATCGTTCTTTTTTGATTATTATGAAAGTTGGCTAAAAATGGAAGCTTGATAAAAAGAATGCTGAAATACAAATGAAAACTGACTCGATATTGGGTTCCAACCAAGAAACTGAATTTAAAAATTCATTACTTGATATAAAATGCGACTGTGCATAAAGTAATATTTGATATCGGAAGATGTGCTTCAACTCTACCGAAGAACAATCTCTACTGCAGAAAAATCATACTAACCTGAGTGTTAGAGTCGTTTTTAGTGTATGCGTTTAATAAATGTATGTCGGAAATGAGCTGTAAATGAGATGTAAACTTTCACTGTCGCTAAGTATAGCTAATTTATTCATTCAAAAATAAAGTACTAGTTTTCTAGTTAACTGGTTTTACAATTTCACAAAACCTGAATACATAGTTTAAAATATTCAATAAGCTTATCTTTGCATACAAAAAATATGTGACAAGATTTTTTTTTTCTCTGACAGCTACAAAATTAGGTGAAAAAATTCTTAATAGGAACAAAACCATTTCTGATCCGATTTCGTCTTTTGTTGACATACCAAGCATATGAATCACATTTTCACATGCATCAGGCCAATTCCGATCCAAGCAGTGAGCACAGGCAAGTTGGAAATAAAGCACATATTTCGTCCAAAAATCATTATTTCCCGGCTGCCAAAAATAAAAGGTTAATTTACATATGCAATTTAGAAAAAACCGATCGATAATAAAATTACTAATAACAGAAGAACTGACAATTTGAAATTTTTTGACGGCACTCACATCATCAGCATACGTTATTAATTCATTGACTTTGCATTTAAACAATAGAGATTCGATAATGAACTGTCGTATGTCGCTGTAAAAGGAAGCAAAATACAGATTTTCATCAACAACATCTATAGAAATCGACGAGATATATTCACAGATTGCTGCACAGCAAAGTTCGTATGCCTCGCATAACTGCAAAGTATAGAATTGAAGAACTTGTTCCTGTTATTATATGCATATATCCAGAGACATAACAAATCTTTCACATATTTCATGCCAAGTCCACTGATCTCGCAGAAGATCTTTTCAAGAACATCGATATCAATCGAAAAATAAAGGCAGAAATTCAAACAAGCTTGATCAGTTTACTTCGAATGAGAACTTCTTGAAATAAAAAAAGCTACCTCCGGCCGTGTTGACATCAAGTACTCTGTTTGAAATGTTGCTACCTCTTCCTTTCGTTCTTTGAGTTTTGTTTTTTTTGAAGGAGTTAAACACTCAGTATTACTGTTTAGTAATTTGTCGACGTCCATAGCCCAATTATCTTCTGGGATCCATGCAAGTACTTCACCTATTGAATTTCGTGATATAAACTTTCCTAATACTGAATCTAGCCTCCCCAAAAAAAGTTGAATCTTTCATTTGCAAATGTGCTTGGTAACAAGACACATCACATTTTATGTATTTCAATAAAACAGCAATTAGCTTTAGAACTAAAGTTATACGAAAAAAAAAAAGCGTAAAAAGACACCTTCACTGATATTTTCCTTCCACTGCTTATAGGCGTACCACATGAAAAATGGAAATACGATCTTACGAGCTTCACTTTTTAAACTATAAGTTTTATCCACAAGATTTGATAAAACGCTACATCCACTAAAAATATATCTTATAAAATGCACATATTTTTCAACTTATCGCTAAATCAGCAAGCAGTGAAATTCCAGGTACTTTGTTGGAAGGGGATCTTGCCTATATAACAATACCATACCTCATATTTGAAGATAAATTAACAGGTGCTCCAAGATCATACAAAATGACACATCTGTCGAACAGTGCAGCTCCTATTTTAAAACTCTCTTGTGAGAAATAGTGTGCTTCGGCTGCATAATTTTCTGAGACTGCCCTGAAATTATTGAAAGCTATCTTGAAGAAATAAAAACAACCAACACGGATGAAATATAATAAACATATTTAGGATAACAGAATTACTGCTTTTTCTTGATACAAAAAAACATGAAAATTAAGTGACCGTAAAAGATTAGTCCAGGCACCATTATGCTCTGGCCAAGCGATTCCAACATGAAGAACCGTGATAACAATACTCAAAGCTCTGTTCATTGTTATGTTTGTAAAATTCAGCTTCAAGAGAGCGGGAGCAACAAAGATTGCTAAATAGAACTACTAAATATGCATGGTGAATAAAATAATATATCAGAAGTGTTGTGCAAGACTGCTATTCTGATTTTCAGTAATTAAATGGTCATCTTAAATCTGGAAGTATTATGCTCATAATCATCATACATTTATTACGAAGTTGAAAATTATTACTTTACGAACGTTTATTGAATGACCAACTAAGCAATTAATACAAACCTTTTTAAATAATCCTAACTCTTATATTCTGAAATAGCACTTTCTTCGGGTATTTAGGTCATATAATCCTAAACAGTGGGAAAGTTTCGAAATATTTAGGAAAATTACCTAAATAAACATGATATTTGCCAATGCCACCTTTGAGTTCTTTGTCATTGCTAGCTCTTTCTGTTATAAAAGTTACGGCACGATTCTACAAAGTCAGTATTGTAAGATTTTAGGATTACTTTGATATTCTAAAATGAATTTATTCATGGAATACTGCTTTTTTAATCAGACTTTCCCAGAAATTTTTTTCAAATATTTTTCACAGCTTTTTTTTGCATGTCAGAAAAAGAATCTGAAAAACAAAAACAAAAAAAAAAGAAAAAAGAAAAAAAAAAGGACTGTTAAAAATAAAAATGAAATGGAATTTTGAATACATCGGGTAGCACAAAAAATTAGTTAAACTAACCAACAGTTTGTTGAACTTGTTTTCGTCTGCATTACGTAAACAAAATAGCAGTAATTTTGTTTTCAGAAGATCATCGTTGTCGAAACGTTTTGTTAAGCCACCAATGATGAATTCAAATGCATCGTTTGAAATTTCGGTGAACAAAACTGAAAATTTTTTCTCGGTGCTAATCTACAATAAAAATCAAATTTACTGAAGAAATACCTTTTTCAGTAGAGTTCTCTGAAGACGATGCTTTCAGGAAAAGTTGATGTACCAATGTCCAAGCATCATCTGATGAATGTGTTTTTACACTAAAATAATGAATCTCAATAACTGTACGTTTTGGAAGTCTAAAATATATGGATGGGCTTAAATGGTAATATATATTAGGCGACTATACAAGATTTCATCACACGATGATAAAATCACGGAACAATAATCATGAAGAAAACTTACAGCCGTTCCAGTATTGGGACAGCTTCTATTGCACGTCTCCATTTCATATAAAATCGTAGTTCAGTAATCTATAAAAAGAAATTAAAATTTCATCGAAAACTTGAACAGCATGAATGTTTTTACTTAATTTCACATTGTTATACTTACAATAGTCAAGTTGATCGAGCAGCATTAGTGAACATTTCTTTTTGCGGTATATTTTAATTATTCATAAGAAAAAAAGAAAAACTGACTAGTATTCTTTAGTAAACTCCTCGAAAAACTCTCATTTTGGCTGCCGGATATGAACCGATTTTTTTTTCTTGCATATTTATAAATGGACTTTTTGAAAGTGTCTTGCGCACCTACAAAGGCTTACATCACACAGCGATAAATCGAAATCAGGATACAATGATGCCAATCGACAATGCGCTTTCCCGATCGCGTAATCATGCTCCTCTGTTAAACAACGTTCCAAGTGCTCCTTAGCCGATAATTCCATCATCTAGTTCTTTAACTATCAGCGTTTATTATGCGCACATTACCACCCATCCGATAAATGATATAACCCGGGAAATTAACTTAAAATACGAATCGAATAAAGCATAAAACATTGGCAAAGTCAACGCAAAATACGTCTTTCCTTTTATTTGTATTCCTATATTTCATTCATTTCTCTTTCGAGGAAGAAGTTGGAAGAGGAAAAAAAGGGAGAGGTAAAGAAGAAAGGAGGAAAAGAAGAGGAAAAAGAATTGAAGACTGAAGGTTAATCTCTTATTAAGTATAATTAGAAAAACAAAATCTCCCTCCCTCAACCCACTCCTTCTGTTGAAAGATTTTTGTGTACATTATCCACCTCCCGTTTATTCCTCTCATCCCTTTCGCTACTTAGCAATTTCTGTCTATCTCAAAACTCAATGCTGCATTTTTTTCTCAACAAGTGTCACGTTTACGCATGTTGATCACATGCCCTAATTTATCAGATGTTCGAGGGAAGAAACATTCCCGCGATAAAGACTGGACGCAGAAGGGACAATGTGGGGTGCGGTGGTATGCTTCGGATTTTTTGTACGTGTACATCAAGTGACCCCCGAGTGGCATTGTTACATCTCTGAGATGTACACACTTCTGTTTGGATTGATCTCTGGCTATTCATTCGGGCAGACTGTACGTTTAGTTGAAATGTGACACTTTTTCCTCTATATCTTCGGACGTTCAAATTATTTCATTCTTGTTTTCCGTATGGTTGGTGTTTGAAACTCTTCTAAATTTGTTTAAGCGTTTGGGAACCCGGAATTCTGGATTACTGAAAGCTAGTAACAATTTGGATCTCGAGAACAATCCGGTTTTTATTGTTAATGATATTTCCATGAGCGTGTTCGTACTGGACAGCAAATAATAAAGACATACAACACTTTTTAAATCACTAATTCGATGGTACAACAAGTATTCATTTCAATGTGGATAATTGTCAAAGATCATGGAAACAATACCAAACAGAGACTATAGTATCGTAGCTGATCGTTTGCCAAGTGACTGACCGGCCAGTGCATCGAAATATCGTTTGGGCAATTCACGAGAACTGTCAAAGCGTGTCCTTCTGCTGTCTGCATCGGAGAATGGATTGATTACTCCGAAATTCCGCTGCAATACTAACAGTCTTCAAACTTCTCAAAAATTTCAATTTTGATATTTAGTATAAAGTATTCTGCTTTTCGCCCTTTTCTGTCGATCTTCATTTGTCGTTTTTCTTTCTCGTTTTATAGATACACCGTTGAATACAAATTTTAATGAGATGAAAAAAATGGATTTACTTGAATATTATTTACCCGTTAAATTCGTTAATTTGGAATTAAGGAGTAGATTTTGAGAAGTGCTTTAGAATGAAATTTATTTCTTAGTATATTTTCAAATTCTGGATAAAGAGGAGAAGGATAAAAAGAAATATTTAAATAAAATTTTTTCGAAAAAAGAAATGCAGCCTAGCACGTATACGAAGGACTAACCATGTACAAATCACCTCTATTATAATCGACGTAAAACCCTCGACGTGAAATATATTGGGATTCAGTACGATAAACTAATAGTATCATCCCCCATGTAACCATCAGTAAACATTTTGCTTTTGTCATTGTTGTTCACTAATTTCTTTCACTGGTGAATTATATGGATGTCGATTCACGTAACGTCCGTATTTGTTGCTAAGCAGATAAACATGAAATATTCAGACGAGGTAAATTGTTTTCCAAACTGCGTTCATAAGCAAGACGAAGATAACGTAAATCAGAAATAGCATGGTCAATGGAAAGGATGAAAGATAGTTAGTTGAAAAATGAGTTGCTAGTTTGTTGAGCAAAAATAATTTAAATATTTCGTAAATTTTAAATCACATTTTTCTTTCATCATTCATAGTTCAGAAAAAAATGAAATTAATATCCCGAACAATACAAATAGATTAGTTAGGTAAGGTGACATACTGCGAGGTTCACGATATCCAATTCTTTTTGCTAAAATTTTTAGCCTATTCAGAAAAAATTTTTCCGATTATGTGACATCTGTAGTTGACAAAGAATTTAAAATATTCGAGAACTTTTGTTTCTTGAGATTCTTTTTGGAGTCAAAACAAAGTGGCAGATAGGAGCCAAGTGGAATTAAAAAAGCGATTCTCAGTGGGAAGTGGATACGTGCTAAATTGAAAAAAATCTCACAATTTTAAAGCTAGTACCTGCCCATTTCTCCGTATGAGCAATATTATCCCCACAGAAATATGTCAGTTTTCCAGAATTCATCTCGATATTTTTTCGCCAGGAATAAAGAAATGAAGATCTTGTACAAAAAATACTCAAGGCAATAATGTTGAAATCAATATCTTTCACGCTAAAAACCGTGAATTGAGTAGCGTTATTTTGATTAAAAGTAGATCTAACGAAAAATGATCGTTAATCACCACACATTTCATCTTATTTCAAGGAGAAACCGGATATGCCGTTAAAGTTTAGTAATGACTTATCTATGCTGATTAGCAAATGATCGAAAATTAATCCCAAAAGTCAGTGAAACGCTGTTGCTTATAAGCACAGGGAAGTGTACAGTCCGAATCATTGGAAATTTAAGCATTACAGGATTAACGGGATGTTTTAATATCTAATGGTGTTAGCTTTTCTCGGGAAGACGATGAACAGCCAATTTAAATACCATGGGGTAAGAAATAAACTACATAATTTTATTTGCAAAACACACCTGTTTATACGAAAAATAAATTAAATAAAAGTTTTAAGTCGTTCGAATAGCTTTGCGAATGAGTGGAACCGAAAGCGTTTTACAGTGATGAAAGGCTCAAAACGAAAACCGTAGGGATATTAATAATTATTTGAAAAATCAAATATATTAATAATTATTTGAAAAATTAAACTTCCAATTTTGAGATAGGTTTTATTATTCATAAGGATTTGTGAAGTATTTGATATTCTGATCATTCAAATCGCTGGAACAAAAAGATTGGGAATATGAAAATAATGACGAATATTATGGAAGGAGAGAGCAATGAAATTTGATCAAATAATATTGAGTATAATGTTTATGAAGAAATTGTTCCAATTCAGCTAATATTTAAACGAAAAAGTTAACATATCAGTTATGTTCTCTTCACAACTTACTGTCTTATGAACTGACTGAATATTTAATTGATTACTTAGATGAAATTTGATAACAATCGAACTTTTCATGTAAAAAGAAGATTCAAATATTTGACAACTTAAATTTTTTTGAGTTAAAACATTCAAACCAACGCAAAATTAGAGAAATGTGAAAAAATTAAAACAAGAATGAAAGTTAGAAAAATGATATGCTGAGCAATTTTTGGATTATAAATTCTCATTCGATTTAAATAAAGAGATTGACGATAAAAAAAAAAAAAAAAAAAAAAAGATTCAGCACATTTCCAGGAAACGTAAATGTGCTGAATCGTTATTTTTTTTTTCAAGTTTCTTTAAACGGCATATCAGTTTAACTATTTTTGAAAATATCTGCTGCAGCTTACCCTGTTCCGGAATTGCAATTTCCACTTACAGATTATTACTTTCATATCTAATGTCTGGGTTTTATTCCTTACATATTTCTCGCTCAGCAATTATTAAACAGATATTAGCATAGAGTACGTAATCAACATGAACTCATTTTTTGGTCTTTTAAAAGAAAAAAAATAAATGTAAAAATATAATTATGAAGCAAAAAAGGATGGGTTGTTGCAGTTTGATTTTCGCAGTGAAATTTCGAAGTTGGACAGACAAAATTTTGTAGATATGAAGCCGAAGTGGACATGGGGATTTTATCATGTGGTTGGAACTGTCTTGGATGGAAGGCAATGGGGAAGAGAAAATTAAGAGGGAAAGAAAAGTGAAAGAAAAGCTGTTCATTTTGATATTACCAACAGGTAATTAGTGAACTCGTTATGTGCAACACAAAGTGCCTCTTAATTACAGCTGTTTTACTGAATTCTACTTGTAGATCTAGTTTCAATAAAAAAAAAAAAAAAAAAAAAAAAAAAAAAAAAAAAAAAAAAAAACGCATATGTCAAGCTATTTATATGGTTGCTGGTTGATTTGTAAACATATCTTCTAAGCAATTAAATCTTGAGTGCGGAAAAAACTTTTATCTTCTTTAATTAAAGAATGACATGATAAGAGCAATAAATTAATCAGATGAAATCCTACAATATAATTAGAAACGGACAATTTGCTAATGATTTGTCACCTCAATGCAACGAATCAAATGAAGAAAGTTAAATAAGTAGTTGCAAAAAGAAAATGTGACATTGAGTTGAATTGAAATTTGATGGTGAAATTGGTCCGATTGATAAAAGGAATCTTCTGTTACTTTGTATTTCACATGATCAGAGAAAATTTAATTTCATAAAAATTTTTGAATAAAAAATGTGAGTTTATTCCGCTTTGAATGTAAACTAGAGCAGAGAGATGGTCGAAAATAAGCTTTGAACATAGGAAAAACTAATGCGGCAAGCCGGATTCTGCTCTATTTTTGAAGTTTTGACGGATCTTAATGAATAAATCTGCTAACTAGTAAATTACAGAAAAAAATCTTCAGGAAATGGTTGAAGCCATGGAAGCTCCGTTACCAATAGTTCACTGGGTTATGTTTTAGGCCAGAAATGATGAAGCTCAGTTACTAAATGAAACGATGAGAATTCATTCCAATGCTGATTCATTTTTCGATTTTAGCATTTAAGGTTCTGTTTTTTTTTTTTTTTTTAGTTATCAAATCTGCAAGAAGATTAGTCCTGTAATGCCTGTGATTTTATTTAATCTTCGATCCCTCTATTTCTAAATATTATTTTTTTCATTATTCCCCTAAAATTAAGAATTTTCCATTTCAACATATATTTTTGTTGATTTCATTGGTAGCAAGCGATAATTTATGACACTTTTATATTCTTTGTCAATTCCTTTTTCGTTTAATTTATCATTGATCTATGTTGCATTAAGTTTGTTTGGATTAGTAACAATGGCAAGTATTCTAATGGATACGCTAATGGCCAGTTTTATAGGTTGATCAGACTAGTTTTTACTGTTACCAATAGCAAGGAAATCTTTGTTGCTTTATTCGCACTTTACTTACCATAATAAGTTTATTTTCTCTAGTGATTGAAGAAAAGAGATTTTTAGTTTGAAGCTTAGATAAGATAGAAGTCAATAACTCCACAAATATTTCTTGTCAAGTGCATAATTTTCACTTGTCCTGCTCCATAAATATATTGCCTTTTATAGTGGTTTAATTTAAAAAAAAAATCAAAAATTCAAATTCCAATTTGAAAGCAATGAAAAAGTGATGGCATTTTATAAAATGATTCTTTGCAAATACAACACTCGTAAATACATTTGCTTCAATAAGTTTCCTTGGTAACAACATGATACCATTATATCACTTTTCTATGTATGAGAAATGGTAACAAATGTTGAAAGAATAATGCCAGAAATAATGGCTATGCTTTCGAGCTTTTCCATAATTGCATTTACATTCCGAAATTATTGAATTTTTTGGATTAATTTTAAAAGCTCCGAGAGATATCGCCACAGCTTGGAAACTTTGATTGCAATTCAAGATTTATAAAGATCACATCGGCTAGTTCTTGTTATGAAAGAAACAATTTTGTTTAATAAAGCTGATTCAGTCATTAAAAAAGTAATATTATCAAACATATTATCATTCAATATTCATTAGCAAAATCTTAAAAATAGTGGACAATGAGAAGCGTGTCGACACATAAAATACGATTCAGTCAAAAGGATTATTCATAAATAAATAAATAAATAAATAAATAAATAT